>JAECUM010043576.1:0-36154 GCA_016617855.1 Megalonaias nervosa
CTCTCAAACTCTTCTTTTCCCTTGATGTTTTCTTTGTCTTTTCTTTCTTTTGTCCATGTCTCTTTTATTTTCCTCACTTCTTCTTTTATTACCTTTATCATGATGTCTTCGCCTTTCTTTAAATTGTCTAAGCTTTTTTGGACAAAAGACCACTCAGTTAAATGGAATATGTCTTCCAAAAAACATCTCACTTTGATAACAATATCAAGAACCTGCTTGAAGGTTCCCACTCTTACATATTTAGGATGGATGAAGCCTCTCAACTTCTCCACTTCCTCTTCTATCATCCATTGTAATTCATAATTAGCTGCTTTCAGACTGTTCACCAAGTCTAGACTACCTGGGAACCTCCATTCCTTTACAAGCCTTTCCAGCACGTAGGCTCCATCCATCATCCAGTACCAACTGTCTTTCAATTTGTTGAACAAGTCCATGTTGCCAGTCATTTTATGTTCTGTGTAGAATGGCACGAATGACGAGCACTCTGCTTTATACCCGTAGAGCACGGACGTGAACGAAAACATCCCTTACACTCACTTCACGTACTATAGACTATCCTCACCAACGAACGAGCAAGCATAAAACACACACCTATATACTGTCCTCACCAACTAACGAGCAAGCATAAAAGCACACATCTATTTACTGTCCTCACCAACGAACGAGAAAGCATAAAACACACACCTATATACTATCCTCACCAACGAACGAGCAAGCATAAAACACACCCATATACTATCCACACCAACGAACGAGAACGCACAAAACACACAAATATACTATCCTCAACAACGAACGAGCAAGCATAAAATACACAAATATACTATCCACATAATCGGGATGAGAAGAAAAAAAACACAAATATACTATCCAGACAATCGGGATGAGAAGAAAAAACACACAAATATAGTATCCACACACTCGGGATGAGAAGAAAAAACACATCTATCTATTATCCTCACCAACGAACGAGAAAGCAAAAAACATACACCCATATCTACTATCCTCACCAACGAATGCTCATGCAAACACACACACGCACACACACACACACACACACACACACACACACACACACACACACACACACACACACACACACACACACACACACACACACATCAGTAAAGGAGCGAGTGCTTATAGTCACACTACTCTACATTCACACGAACTGGCAAATTGAATAGTCTCTTTTCTAGAGATCTGGTTAGCCCTGAGAAGGGATGTTTTTTTAGAACTCCAAATACACCTAGCTAATGGTGACACCTTCCTGGCCTGGCACCACACACGCAACGTCTGCTCCAGTCATTCTCCCAATTAATACGTGTGGATGGGAGCGCAGAGGGAGCTTGAGTGGCCTCATCATTCCAGTTTTCAGTCTCTGGGATGGTGAAGACATGTTCTCTCTGTCTTCTCCTATGCCAGACCCGGGGATGGTGAGGTCTCTGCGGCTCCCACTCTTGCCGCTGTCTCTCCAACTCCTGCTCCCAATTTTCAATTTGAGGGACAGCGTCTCTCGGTCGTTGTAGTGCTAGTAGTGGCTGTGGCTGCGGCTGTGGTTGTGGCTGTGGTTGAGGTGGTCGTACTGTCTGTGGATGTGTCCTCATTTCTGGCTTCACCTCACACTGAGGTCTCATGAAGAGGTGAGGCAGGATCCTTTCCTTCTCCATTTCTTTTTTTTTCTTCTTCTCCTCCTCTTCTATCCTGTCTTTCCCCTCTATGGCCTCCCTAGTCAGTTCGTCTAAAAGACGTCTGGAATACTCTAGGTGCATTTGGAGTTCCAACAGTTTTTGTTGTCTGCTACTCATTTTTAAGTTGACGAGTCAACGATGGTAGCTAGACTGACAATTGTGTCGCTTTATATACTTGAAGCACGGACGTGAAGGTAAACATCCCCTAGCACCCAAATTTACCATCACATCAAACGTGCGGACCTAAAAGAAGCAATCACGTAGACTTTTTAACTTTTTACTTACAAACACAGACAGACACGATTGGACAAGACAGAGAAAACAAAGGGTGGATTTTTTTTTACTGACAAAAGAAACGAAGTGCTTATAGACACACTTCTATTTTTTTTTTTAAATTTTTAAAGTTTTGGCAAATTGAATTAGTATCTCTTTTCGAGAGTACTGGGTAGCCCTGAAAAGGGCTGTTTTTTGTTGACGGGAGTGATGGCAATCTTTTTTACTGTCTAAGATTGCGTCCCCGTCTGGCAGCAGGCTTTCCCATACGATACGGTCTGCTTCTGCGGAAAGGGAAAGACAATTCTTTGGTGTCCACACGGCAGTCCACAAAGCCTCTGTCTGGTTCTTGCTGCTGCTGCTGCTGCTGCTGTTGTTGTTGCTGCTGTCGTTCTTCTCTCTGCTTCTTCTGAAGTCTGTACTTCTCAGTCCATTCTCCTTGTTCTTTCTTAATTTCCTCTCTAAAGACCTCTTCTATTAGGTCTTGGGCTATGGATAACATCCTGACATTCTCTATCTCTTCAGGTTTAGGTATCAGGTTTAGCCTGACACGATGTAAACTGACGTAAGCTTCGTTCAGCTTAGCAAGTCTGGAAGGCATGTTCATAGGTTGACGAGTCAACAGTGGATGGTCAGATTGGAGAACAACCCGCTTTATATGGTTCAAACGCGGACGCGATAGAAAACATCCCTACTCGGTTTTAGTGTCGGAACGCTATGATAACTCATGTCATGGTGAGGGATGGAGAGAAGTCAAAGAGCATATATTCACAGTGTTTTTGAAAACAAACCACAGACACATTTTTTTCAAAACACAACATTTTTTATTCAACCAACAAGTAACAAGTCATAAGTAACAATAACATCAAACAAATTAGTTTTGACAAGGTTGACAACGTTGTGAAATCATGTGAGATTTCCATTGATGGAAGTCATGAGGTCATTGGTGTACACTACTTTTCCTATTTAAAGACAACAGATAACTATAATGGTCACAAAACCATCGATCTACTTTCTCATCGTTTCTAGAAGAGTGACGATCAAAATAAGTCACTAAATGTTCTAAAGGATATCCAGGACTGCGTTGATGAAGAAAATACACACAATATTGTCCACACACCATGGAATCTGTGCCTTGTAATTTCACATTATTGTATCGTGTCGTCTGGGCATTTCTTCTCATAAAGTCAATGATATCGTCTTCCAAAGGGGGTAATCCATACGAATCAAAATATTCCACACAATTCTCTTGAGGGAAGTAGACGGCAACCCAGTGAGTTCCTGGAAGATGACTTTCGTCCGTGTTGATGGCATGAGCTTCATGTTCTTGAGGTTTGCGATGAGGTAGTTCATCTTTAGCGCACACGACAGGATTCCAAGAAGCAGTATACGAACTATTGTTCAAAAGGTAATAAAGTTGACAGGTATCCATCTTTTGTTGTGTTGTTCTTTTTACTTCACAGGTAATGATAAGTCATCAATTCAATTCTGACTTTTGGTTTGAAACGATCTGTCAAGTAGCCGTTTCTTCGCCTTGTCTCCGCACTCTGGGCTAAGAGAGCTTCGATGCAATAGATCTCTAGAGTAGTCAATGGAGGGCAGGAAAGATCACGCAAGCCTTTATACCACTCATGCAACACTGCTTCTTCTGAGATGAGACTCCAAGCTTCGTCCAGATACTCGTCCAATTTTTCTTCTTGACTCATTCCCAGACATTTATCGTGTTGAATTTGACTGGGATGATCATTTTGACATCCATAACAATCTCTCTTACTCAATTCCGTAATTGTATCCGCTAGGTGTTTAGCAAAAAAGGACACTAAATGTTGTTCTTGTTCTGGCCATCTGGACTTGACTACTACCTCGTCCTCTTTGTCTTGGTCTTGGGGTTCTGCTTTCACGCTATCCTCCCATTCCATGTCCAAAGATTCTCCACTGTTTAAAGAGGGATAGGAGTCTTCCATTGTGTCTAATAGTCTAGAATGACTTCTCTCAAACTGTTGATTTCTATGGTGTTATCGAATTCAGGATACAGGATGACGTTGACCGTCTCAGTGAGAGCTTCTGCAAACTGAAGTTCCACACGCAGTTTTACCTGATTTTATAGGGTGGAAATGTCCCTCGTCGCTGCCTAGGTCTGGAGTGAAATCAAAGGCCCACAAAGTGTAACCTCCGACATAATCTTCGTACGAAATACCGTGACTGGCGTTGGTTCCTAGTTGCCCCGTAGCTTCGTACAGGGACAAGTACGATCTCAAGTAATTCTTCTGGGCAAAGTTAGGTTCGAAGGGTCTGGTACACAAAATCTTGCCATCGCGACTGACTTCGATCTTGGACACTCTGTAGTGCTTAAACCTGAAAAGATTTTGATCGTGGACTCCGTTGAGGGCTGCATTACTGACGATACCAACGATTAAACGTTTGGGTAACTGTCCTTGGAACAGATGATCTTCGATCTTGGATCGGAGTACAGCAGCAATGGTGAACGTTTTCACTTCTACACGACGTATCGGATACTTGGCGGTTGATCTGCTCAATGCATGACTGATGTCGTTTCCCGCTTTAGGTAACACTTCTACATGACGTACGTAAAGTCTGGCTTCTTGGATGATGGTTTTGTACTCGTTGGCATGAACCATCAAATGGAAAGCGACACTGCTGCGATTGAGTCTCAGGCGAATATCCACTCCGTTAAGCAAATACTTGTCTTGCAACCACATGTCCAAATGCAAACGATCCATCAGTTCTAAACTACGACCTTGCAGGATTTTCCTTCGACGGTTGTTAAGACCCACATTGTGAGGACTGTCATCGGCTGTCAGGGCTGTATCGTTAAACGTGTCTTCACCTGCGGTGTCAGGTTTCCATACCACGCAAGCATCCAGATGAGTGTTCTTGACCTCTTTTCCGTACGTCAAGAGATTTTCTAAGTACCCTCGGTAAGGGTAAGTATCCATACTGCTGCTGACCAGTTTGTTATTCAAGTACAAATCCACTTCGCTGAACAAGGAATGCATGAAATTGTTGAAGGGAGCTACTCTGGCATCGGCTCCCGGATTGGTGTTGTCGGTTTTGATCACTTTCAGTTTCAGGTACAAGTAACTGCTATTCAGATCGAGATAATCTTCCGGCTGTCCTTTGATTTCAAAGTCTATGGGAGCTGAATCCGTCAAAGAGGAGAATGGATGAAATTCGACCCATTGGGATTCTTGCATCGTCATCATGGTGGGTGGCATGGCAAACAGATCCAGTTCCGACTTGGAACAAGCACAAGACTCTCGGTGCATCATTTTCTTTTTTTAATAATGAAAAACGTCTAACTCTCGGACGGTTTTTCTTTTCTTAGACTTTCTAGCTCTAGGGGTGTGAAGTCCTCTGAAGTGGTGTTTTCGTCGTCTTTTTCTGCCTTGTCCTTGCTGTGGCGTCAGGGAAACCGGAATGCCTGACTCGGCATTGCCCAGGGCATTTATAGGAGTTTCTCGCCGACCCAGAAGGTCTTTGCCCGTTTGAAGCAAGACATTTTTGCCTGCTCTCAAGAAAGCTTCTTTGGGGTTTTGTTTGTCAATGATGATATTTTGGAGAACTTCTTTACCTTGCGTCAACGCGGCGTGTTTTAAAGCGTGCAATCCCCGTGTCACCATCGGTTTCAAAACGGGAACCACTGTACGAAAGGCCGATTTGAGCATATCACCTAAACCATGTCCTCACTGTCGAGCGACTCCTTGGTACACAGGATACATGACTGACAAAAAGTTAGAGTAATCGTTTTCGAAAATGGAGTTTCAGTGTGACTTTCCCTTTGGTGAATGTAATATTTTGTCCCAGATCTCCTTTTATAGTAATGTTGACAGTGTCGAAATAAGACGTACTGACGGGCAAATAGTGAGGATGTACAAATTCGCGGTGAACGTGGTAGGTGTTTCCACCTTCCTCGTCAGCAGCCGTGGTAGAATCCACTTTGAAAGGAATGACACGCAGTAACGGTACGGAGGTGTGTCCCACTACTTTGTACTCCACCACATCGGAGTACACAAAAATCAAATTCAGTCCTTGGTTCATTTCTACAGGGAATCGAAAATGTTTCGCAAAATCGAAGTTACCGGTCATGGCTGGTATTTCGTTTCTCATCTTGATCAACTTGGGGTCTCCACCCAAAATGTCACACAATTCAGAACAAAATGTAATGGCCAAAACTTTGTCCTCTGAAAATTTCATCATTAGGCGACGAGCTATTTTGTGGTACTCGATCGTGACACTTCTTCTGGCTTTCTCCAAGGCTTTACCAAACATGAAATTGAACCTCTCAGCAATTGTGTTCACCAAATGTTGGCCACTAAAATAATACCCGGCAGGAATTTTCAAAAAATAAGTGGTTTGTTTAGTTTTGGGGTCTTGTGATTTTATAAAGTCAGCTACACTAGCGCGTTCATCCATGGCTTGTTGCACTTGTTCGTCATAAACTTCTACCGTAAAAGTGTTTTCATTTTCGACGATGTTTTTGATTTGTGTAGGGTGAATCATTTCGACCAAAGCCACTTCCCAATGGGCTTCGTGATCCAATTGGATGGCTTGAGGTAATCTGGCCGAGAAACAGCACAAAGTGTTATTGAGAAACACCTCCATGGAGCTGTCACTGGGTAACGTTAAGTAAAATTGGTTGTTCATAATTCCACAGTTCTAGTGTCCAAGGAGTCACTGGAAGTCAGAGGAGTGTCTAAAAGAGGATGGTTAGGGTGACTGTTGGAACTAACGTTGGACACAAGACTCCCGTTGTTGTTGTTTCTGTAAGAGGAATATTTCAGAGACGGATTGGGAAGAAGGTAACCAATGCAACTGCTAAGTAAAATAGTCCACAATTGTTTGTCTCCTTGTTGCAAACTCAAATTGGCAATTGCAGCACCGATGACACAATACACCACAAAGATTTGGCAGAAAAAGACGATTTGCGTTTTAGGCACACGTTCTTCACACCACACCCACAAGGGTTGCTTTTGTAGATCTTGCAGAGAAGAACTGGGCGACGGAGTGGTCACTGCAGTTAGCTGAGGCTGTGTTGAAGGGCATGATGGTTACTTCTTTTTTTTGTCGATGAGTTGCGAAGCGTCGATCCAAGAGTCAAAACTAGGAGGATATCCTTTCTAACGTTCTTTGAGTTCTTTGACACGTTTCTTTCCTACTTTTCGGGTTCTTCTATCGAGTATGCTTTCGATCTAATACACGTCGTCTTCTTTTTTGGTCACACGTTGTAACTCGTGGAAGTAAAAAGTTCCTTTTAACACTTCTCCGTTCATGTCTTCTAATTTATAGACGGGAGGATGACGGCCACGCACACGTTCGGTGACACGAAACAATTCGCTGGTCCAGTTGGGTAAGTAACCTTTGTCGAAAGTGCGTTTGGTTTTGCCAATGCGTACCCAATCTCCTGATGCCAACACTTCACCTTTCTTGGGGACAGGCACTGTCGGGGACGGACCAAACAGACGCTCGAAGACGGTCACTTAGTTGTCGGGAGTCACTTCTTGGGGTGCACACCCTATGCTCCGATGGTAAGATTGATTGTACGATTGGACGAGGTGTGGCAAGACGTCGATGTACTTGAGAGTGTGTTGATGCGTAAAATATTTCCACATGCATTCTTTCAAGGTACGTTGAAAACGTTCCACGATGCTGGCTTTGGTTTCGGGATTCTCGGTGGTGAAAAGATGAATGTCACATTTCTTCATTTCTTTTTGGAAAGCTTGGTTTAGAAATTCGGTGCCTTTGTCAGTTTGCCATCGAAGAGGTTGACGCCCACTTTGTTTCAACACCAGTTGCAGGGCTCGCACTAACTCACTGTTCGATTTGGAAATCAATGGTACGACCCAAGCCAATTTGGAAAAGACGTCGATGACACAAAACAAATATTTGTAACCACGATTGTAGGTGGCTAAATGAGAGACATCGGCTAAATCGGCTTGCCATTGGTGATCGATACCCTCCACTTGGGTGCGACTTCTGGAAAATTTTCGTCGAATGGGTTTGTGTAAGGTGCACGTGGCTTATTCTTGTAACCATCGTTGCACATGAGGTAAACGGATACTTTTCAGTGGAGTTTTGGCAGCACGATACAATTTCTGAACTCCTCCGTAACCTGCGGGATGGGATGGATCGTAGTAAATGCTGGCTAACACCTTCTCCATGTTTTAATAAGTGATCCAATCTTCACTGATGCTACTGTGAATGGGAGGAGGGGGTGGTTTAGAAACGGTTTTACGTGTCCGATGTGCTACGGGTGTAGAAGTGGAAGGTAGTGGTGTTGGTGGTGGTGGTAATGGATTGGCTTTGGTCTTCTTTTCTTTTTTCACTTCTGCTTTCCCTTTTTTTTTCACTTCTGTCGAAGGTGGAGTGGACATCATCTTTTTAACCCAATCTTTAAGTTTTTCTCGTTGCGGTGTAGGGGAAGGGGTCAACAAGGACGCTGCAATCTTACTAGGGATGGGAGCTGCTGACGGTGTTTAAAAGACTTCTCTTGCCTCTTCTTCCTCAGGCAACCGTGGGGCTGCTTCTGTCTTGACCACTGGGAGTGGTAGTGGTGGTGGGAGTGGTGGTGAACTTTTCATCAAGGCCTTAAAATCTTTCAGGGTGGGTTGAGCTGTTTTGTCTAAAGCTTTTTGGTGAAAGAGTTTCAGTCGTTGCAACAACTGACCGTATCGTTGCGATTTTTCCGTTTCTGACAAATCGCTGCGATCCATCAAAGATTGCAATTCGTGTTGTAACTGGTACATCTCGGTCAAATGAGGATTGGGAGGTAAATGCGGGGTTCGTTGTTCTTGCCAACGATGGTATTCCATCCATCGTTTGTAAGGGACTAAAGCTAGTGTTCGTCCTTCCATCAGATTTCAAGGATCACGTCTGAGATCTTTTGATTTCAGAGGTCCCTTTTATCTTCTTGGTCTTTTATCTTGGAATTAGGGCGGGTATAATACGTCCCATGGCACTCAGTATAGGTTTCGCTACATTGGTAATAAGTCCTAACAGGGGTAAAAATCCTCCGCATTGCACCAACATCTTTTTCTTTTGACGAATGGGTACTTTCTTTTGGACCATTTGGCGAAGAACGTGTCGATGTTTGGCTAAGCAATTTTTCTGATGTTTAGTCAAAGGTATTGTGCCTTTAAAGACGTTCAGACAACATTCGCTCACCGTATCGATGACATCTTTGGAGACAGTTTGAATGAGTTGTTTTCGCATGGGTGGAAGAGCTTTGGACAGGACGGACAACATGTCCCAATGTTTGACTAAACGAGGTGGCAGTCCTTTCCTTTTCTTTCCTTTGGGGGTAGAAGAAGGATGTCTTTTGTGGGGTGACATCTTTGTTTGTTGATTCCGGGACACACACCAAAAATACATTAACGTCTATGACTTGTCACACGGTCTTTTATTCTTTTTTGGGGGACCATCGCTTCGTCATAAAGGTGACGATGTGTTTTCCAAAATCACCAAAGAATGCTCCTCTTTGGCGGCTCCTCTTTCTCTTTGGACGAGTGTGTCTTTTCTGGGGGTGACGTCGATGTTTGGCTAAGCGTGTTCGCGCATGACGAGACTGTGTTTTTCTTTTTGCTTTCTGGAAAGGAGAACGACGATGATGTGACATCTTTTGGTGCACAAGAAATACACTGACATCCACGGCTCAACATGCGTCTTTTTATCTTATTTTTTGTTGGAGCCTGTCCTTTACCCTTGTGACAAACTTATCGGCTATGTTATCGAAATCAAGGAAAGGGCCAAAGAAACCTCCCTTTTGGTGGCTTCTCCTTTTCTTTGGACGAATGTGACTTTTCAGAGAGAGACGCCAATGTTTGACTAAGCGCTTTTTAGGATGACGTGACTGTCTTTTTCGTTTTCCTTTTCCTTTTTGGACAGAAGAAGAAAAACTACGACGGTAACGGTGTACACTTCTTGGAGGGGACATCTTTGGACGTGCAGCAGCACAAAAACACTGATTCGTATTGTTTGCCTCGGGTCCTTTTTATAGTGGAATGTGTCGCCACTGATTGTCGGCTCGTCGAATCATTTTCATGGTAGGCATCACATGTGAAGGGGTTCGTAACGGACTCAATCGGGACAGTTCTTGCTTGGACAAATCCAGTAAACTCTTTAACACGCCCGTTCTCTCTTGGACTTTGATTTTGGGGGCAGGTACTTTGTGAGCAGCGGCCACTGCCGCTAAAGTGGAAGAGGGTGTCACCGCTGCTGAAGTTGAAGTTCTTGGAGACACGGGTTTCCAATGTTTCATTAAATTAGGAAAGACACGTGTCAAATTGGGTTTGGCAGGCATCACCAGCAACGGAGAAGTAGAAGAAGCTGAGGCTACTGGAGACGCTGTCACCGTTGTTGAGAGAGGTCGTGACTTGCGAATGTAAGGTTGCGTCCTGGCGGCAGTGCCTCTCTTGCGAGTAGAAGCTGTTTTTTTTGTGGACTTTTCTTTTTCTTTTCCTGAGGCTGTGACCTGGTCTTGACACAGTTGCTCTTTTTCTTTTTCTTCTGGGTACGTTTGGACTTGACTTTTTTCTTGGTGACGACTTTGGGTGCATTAGGATTCCATTTTAAGAGGGAACGAATGATGACACCTCCTAGAGAACCGCTACCTCAAGGTTTCAAAATGATTTGCTTTTTGGTTTGAGTGTCGATGCGAGGATTGGCTAGTTGTGTCAAGGCGATTTTGATTCTCTAAAAAAAAACAACCGTTTGGTTTGATGTGGAATCTGAATGATGCCTTGCAGTAATTGACGTGCTGTCACCGTAAACCATCGTAAGACTTCTTTGAAACTAGCTTCTAAGACACGAGCACGTATTTGTGGATTTTTTTCGCGACTGATACCATACAAGGCACGAATCAATTTAATGGGAAGATGAGACTGAAGGGACGTCATGTTGACGATGTGTGAGACAGAGTCAAAGTGATCGAGGTTTTTATAGATTTTTTTGGTAATTAAGTCTTCGAAGGGGACGTGTACACGACAGGCCCTCCGTCTTGGCACCAGTGGCGAAACAGATGGGTACGAAATCGCAAATAATCGGGAGTGGTAGGTTTTAAATCCACGAGTAAATAAGCGTGTGGGGTTTGAGTGGCATCGTCGTACGCATTTGTTAGCCAATGCGTTCCTAACTGTTTGGCTAAGACTTGAACTTGCGATTTATCTCTAGGGCTTTTAAACAAGACCACGTAATGAGCATTGAAACTGATGGTATGATGGGCTTTACTTTGTTGAAACAAAGTTTGGTTGATGTAAATGACACTGGCATTACGATGATGCCCTTTGCGCGTAAACCAGAGTTTAATTTCTTCTTCGTCTTCTCCTAACATGTCGTCAAAAATGACCAAATGAGTTTGACTAGGGTCAGACACGATCCCGTAGTCCTCGCCAGGAATGCCTTCCACAAAGACGATGGAATCGCTTTGAATTTCTCGCAGAAGGCTGTACGCCGATTGCCACTCTTTGTAACACCACAGGATGCGTTGAGGGGGATGATTGATCAAATGATGTTTATGTTCGATCAAACGTTTGACAAATTCGGTTTTGCCGGAACCGCTAGGTCCGGCAATGAGCATGTTAAAGGGATGGCGAAGATACAAGGCCTCCCAACTAGTCCGATCTACGTGTTCGTCAATGACTTTAACAGTGGAGGAAGAGGGAGCAGAGACAGTAGAGGTAGCCATAGTAGTAGTGTAAGTAATGGCACTTGTGACACGAAGACAGACAAGACAAGAGTTTTTATACTTTTTTTCAGGACACGTTTATTGTCATCTTTAAAAGTGAACAACACGAAAGACAAAAATACATAAAAGCCAAATGGTTAAGTACATAAATGAACGACACATCAAAACGATCAAAGTGGAATATAATCATGTCTTTGTACAACATTTGTGATGATCAAGAGGTGAAATCGTAGGGGTACTGTGTAATGTTCTGAGAGTCTCTACACTCCTTGGCACAATTACACAATGAGTCCTCCTGGAATGGCCTTTCAGGGATGTCGATCACGGTCCTGTCCTGAAGAGAGTGGTTTTCCTCGGTCACGACTTCTTCTTCTTCTTCTGGCACTGTCACTAACACTGGTTTAAAAGTTACTTTTTTCACGGAACGTTTTAATTTTTAGGATTACAAATCTTTGGCATAGTGTGCCACTTCTTTTGTCCATGCCTCAAACCCCCAACTTTTCCAGTCACGTACATCTTTCCAGTGAGGGTGCAAGTCACAAGCTACACACACGTCATCGTACACATTTTCAGTGCCTAAAAGTTGACGAATCTTGTTTTCCCGTAGAGGTTGAGAAGTATCAAGATGAAAGCGCAAAGATTTGAGCAGAATGAGTCTCTCGTGTACATTTAAAGGGACCACTTTCATGTTTTTTGGAGTGGTAGGTACTGTTCGTAAAGAGTCCACAAGGAATCAGCTGGTAAACGAAATCCCAGAAAGCAAGTCACTAAGACACACAGTACACATCGACCCCAATTCAATGGACACAGTTCTCGTAATAGGTGTTGGTAATCCTCCACTGTTTGAATAGTATTGTCACAGAATAAGGCGAGAAATAACTTGGTTATGCCTTAGATCTAATTTTGACCATTATTCGTTGTGCATGCGTACAACGTTACCTGGGGTGAATAATTGTTTCTCCAGGTAAGCGACTGTACAAGCATGTATCTCGTCGGAATCTACATGCGACGAGAGTCACGAAAAGCATGAGTATTTTACCTTGACTATTATTCACTCTCCTATGGATTTAAGGTTGATTCTATTTCAAACTGACACGTTGGTCATTTGGATCTTGTCGAGGAGTGTACGTTTCTCCATTTTTGTCTACAGCCATAGGTGTAAATGTTACATTTTTATTTGATATGTGAAGCATATTCAGTTTTAATGTCGTAGTGTGAAATGTTGTCTTTACCACTACGCAGATTTGAAACGAACTTTTGAATTGTTACAAGTTCCTATTAAGCCTTTAAGTTAGTAGCATGTATCTATAGATTGTAATTATATACCTTTTATTACGACCAGTTTGGTTTTATTATTGTAGCTGTGTATGTGAATGCATAGCGGTGGAGCTGTGTATGTGAATGCATAGCGGTGGAGCTGTGTATGTGGATGCATAGTGGTGGAGCTGTGTATGTGGATGCATAGCGGTGTAACTGTGTGTGGATGCATAGATGTATAGCTGTGTAGCTGTGTAGCTGTGCGTATGTGTATGCGGATACATCAGACTGACGGTCTGGCTGTCTGTATGTCTGTATGGGGTGGAATCAAGTCCATACAAATAAGGAACTGCATGATGTATAAACTTGTACGCATGGTGGATCCGTGAAGGGTGGATGTGTCCGAAACAAGTCAGCCGACCCAGGAATTCCGGAGAACTGTGTGGTTTTGACAAATGGACTCATAAACTAAGTCAAATGGTTTCGGATGCAAGTTTTTACAAATAGTTATCGTATGACTGAGTCACTAGTCATTGTTTGGTGCAATCGTTGTATTGTTTAATATTGAAAGTATTTGTTTCAATTGATGATGTTTTAATTGAATACTATTGAGCTATGGTATCATCACATGAGATTATTTGAGTCTCGTTTACATTCCAGGAGATTATGTGAATCTCAATTTCATTTACATTACATGAGATTATGTGAATCTCAATCTCGGTTACAGTACGTGAGATTATGTGAATCTCACTTTCATTTTGAATATTTGCATTTCACTTTCATTTATGTTTTTCATTTGGGAATGTGTTAGTAATTGAATGAGTCATGTGTTTGGAGCGTGAAAGAATCACTATATATATTTTTTTTTATCAATTCATTTCATAAACCTACATCATTCATCACATTGTGTTTGTGTTGTTCATTTAGTCCAAGAAGAAAAGCCCACTCGGTTTCAATTCTGTTACAAGTATCAGTGATTTCCTTCCACGGAATCTGTTGTATCACGACTGATAAAGGTTGTCGTATGGTAGTCTGTTTTTATACCCTCTTCGGTGTTAGGAAATAAGTGTACTTTTTGAATAGCTTCGATTTTATTTTAGTACCGTACCAAAAACGTTTAGTCACTAACTCACACATCACACGTTGCACAGAAGTTTCCTCTTGAACTAGAAAGAATTGTTCTTGTAAAGATTGGTTGTAATCCTCTAACTCGTCTTTTGGAATTCGGTGTCCTAATATCACCTTGCAAGTTGAATGAGTGGCATCCAAAAATTTAGGAAATTTACCCGATTCATCAATGTCTGACCACTGGAACACTTTCATCAGAATCAATCTTCTTATAGCATTTAGGTACCAGTGGTTCCAACATCGGTGACGTAACGGATGCAATGGTTGTTTGCGTTTCACTTGTATTTTGACGAACTCACGGTAAATGCGTTCTCTCAATTCCACAGGCAAACCACGAATGTTCTCTTGTAAAGTATCCATAACCATGTCAGTCAAATACTTCTCCTAGAGCGAAAGTAATGAACGTAGTGAGTAATTTCTGACCACTGCCATTCCAGGAAACGGTCAAGAATGTCAATAAAATCTTCAAATGTAAATGGTCTAAAGTGAAATAGTAGAATGATCGCACCCTTGATCCAGAGAAATCGGACTTGTTTGTTGACTTTGGTCAATTTCCTCTTGTGAATTTCTCGACACAAAAGTTCTACCGTAACTAATTGAGATTTGGCTCTGGCAAGTCCCTGCCAAATGTCCTTGTAGATCTTCTCTTGCAATTCGTTTGGTAATCTTTGAAGATTATTTTTTACATCGGGTTTAAATGCTTGTCTAGGGGGTGTCCAACGTTTGACTCCTAACCCCGTAGCTGGTTTCTTAACACGACATGGTAGGCTCACTTCAATGACGAGGTCCCACTAAAGGTAGGTAGTGACAACCTGGAGACCATCGAGCATGTTCCAGGTAAGCGCAATCTTTCTTCTCCCACGCGTGAAGTGACACACCGCAAATGAACCACTTGACTTTATCCCCTTCGCCCAAGTAGATAAATCCAGCTCTAGCTAATTCTTCGGGGGTAGGTCCTCCCTGATATTTTGGCCATTTTCCTTGGAAGGTTTGGATCCGACTTTCTTGGGTCGTAATAAAGAAGTCTGATACATTTGTTTCAGACTTCTTAACTCGGCCAAAATGTCCAAGAGTACCGTTACCGTTTGACTTTCGCTGTTCTCCTTCTCTCCTAGCCTTTGTTTCTTCTCTACTGCTTCTTCTTCCTGTCGTTTCCTTCTTGCCTCTTCTTCTTGCTGTTGCTGTTCAAGGACAAATACTTGTTCTGCCTCTTTCTGCTGCTGTAAAAATTTCTCCAATTCTTCTTTCTGTCTTTGTTTAAAATGGTCGACGTGTGGTAAAGAAGGAGAAAGTGGCAAAGGTACTGGTACCGGAACAAATTCTTGCGAAGAAGAGAAAAAATCTACTAAATCCCAATTGAAATCAACCTATTCTGGGAGTAGCGCTGTGTTAACTTTGGTAGCCGCTGCTATGCCATCGCTTTTCGTCTCCACAGCCTGTGTACCTCAATTCATTGTCTTCTTAGTTTCCGTCATGTTTCACAAAACAATGTCGCATCGATTCACTGCGCACAGACGTTAGCGCACATATATAGGGAATGTGACGTCACAGGTAGCTCTCTTCGGATTGGAAGACAGACTCCGCGAAGTGACTGAATTTTGTAACGCGTGTTGGGATTGGTGAACAATTTCAATCCATTTCGATCAGGTCTTCCACTATAAATAAACGCAGTTTACTTCATTCCCTTGACCTCCTCTCGTCACAAAGATGTGGACCAACTTTGAATCGTCTACCCTTCTATTATCGATGCTGTTCAACCCGGACTATACCATGTATGTGAGATTATTATGGGCCATTACCCGGATCACTGATACAGCGCTTTGGAAACGAAGGCTCTATGTGGAGAGCCAAGGGTGTTTGAAGAGAGTTCTGATTTATGGAACAGAGGTTAGACGAAGTTTGAGAAAGAGAAGAAGACCTATGCAATGCCCTCTATGTTAACGAAATGGTGTTAACATAACAAACAACGGCCCTTTTCAGGGCCACTTCATATGCCTCGAAAAGATATTAATTCTTTCTTGCCTAAAAATTTTTTTTATTCGATTTTATAATTTGTGTAGATATTTATTCTCTCTTCCCTAAAAAATTTGTTTAGTCGATTTTATAATTTGTGTAGGATAGATTGATGTTCATCAATCTATGGGAAAAAAACGAATATATAAAACCCTTACTAAAACACTAACGAGCCTGATTCGTGTTTGTCTATAGCAATGACACAGGTGGCCTGACGTCACTGTACTACCTTGCTACATTGTTGCCAATGACCAGTACCATGACGTCACCCTACCTGTTCCATTCCTCTTGACGCTAATACAAAATTCCCATTGTGGGCTATAGTGCCCTAGGCTGGTTTTTTGAGTCTATAAATCGGCGGGCCATAGTACCCCAGGCTGATTTTCCTTCTTTGGCATGATATGGGCTATAGTACCCAACTACACTACTTATCAGTTTTCTCCGACAGCATAATTCTGGCGAGGATTTTGCCAGCTATTGACAGCAAGGTGCTTCACAGATGGTTGTAGTAGTAAGAGAAATAGGGGTTTCTGGCTCAAAGACCCTATTTCATTCTAGGGACCAGATGATAGCCAGTGATAGAATAGTTATT
The DNA here is from genome assembly GCA_016617855.1 of Megalonaias nervosa. Taxonomy (NCBI): domain Eukaryota; kingdom Metazoa; phylum Mollusca; class Bivalvia; order Unionida; family Unionidae; genus Megalonaias; species Megalonaias nervosa. The sequence goes on from JAECUM010043576.1 coordinate 16,655, forward strand.
TTCACATTGCGAGGCTTCTATCATTGATTTTGGCTCAAAGACCCTATTTCATACTAGGGGCCAGGTGATAGCCAGTGATAGAACATTTATTTTCACATTACGAGGCTTCTGGCTCGGAGACCCCATTTTAGACTAAGGGTCCGGTTATGACTAATGATAGAACAGTTATTTTTACATTTCGAGGTTTCTATCATTGGTCGGCATATTCTTAAGTTTTTTTTGTTTGGATTATTTATAAAGTTTAGACCTCATCGCCGATCATCAGTGTTTCAACTACAGATATTAGAAATATTTCATGATCGTGATAATAAAGACTAAACTTTATTCTACCGCTTACACAACGACGACATTCGAATAAATCTTTTATTTGCAGTTTGTTAAGAGGATACATTTTATCAATGAAACATACTTTCGATCGATCGAGATCAATGGTAAGTTTAGTATACTTTTGTTGACTGATTGGATCATGAAAGCTATTAAATCCTTTTGATAACTCACAGATTAATTTTTCGAGATAATTGAAATACTCGCTGTTATCAGATTTGATTAGCGAAAGTTTTAGCTTGTCACGATTACTAAAACATATTCCTGATATTTTATTGCTAATTTCAACTGTCAACTGTTTTCCGTCTATCGTTAGATATTTGATTTTGCTATTAATGCTATTTGTGACTGTCAAATTTTCAAACATTATTTCTAAAGTTTAGATAAAATTTCATACCCTAGTCCAATTACTTAGTTATCGAATATATTGTCAAGCATAAATCTGTCATCACGACGGTACCCAAGTGCAAACGTATCTACTCCGTTTTCATAATAACGTTTGTCATCAAAATTACTTAAACCGCGTTTGATAATAACATCTGTTTCAAATTTAAATGATTTGTTCGAATAGCCATTGCTCTTATATAACTAACGCCGCCGTCAAGCGCGTAGTTGTAATCATCAAATCCCATAACAAAATCGCGAGGTAAACCTTTTGCTTTTTTTGTTATTTTGTTATTGTCTAACAGCACGGCATACATTTTGCTACGCAATCCAATAAAGTATTTGATGACATTCGAGTTCATCTCGTCCTTAAATTTACCAATAACCTTTTTATTTGAGTCATCATGAAATTTACTATCGCGAGGGTAATCGGAGAGATCAAACAGATGTCGGTTATTAAAGATATTTTGATAGACCTCCTCACATTCGATTTCATAAACGAGTTAGTCAGTATCAGTAAACAATAACCTACTTGACGGCCACTGTTTTTTGACAAATTTGTAATGAAAATCGTACATCAGCCACTTTGACAAATCTAACACAAAAGCTCCAACATAAATCGGCTTATTTAGTTTTAGATTTGTCTTTCGTCGCTGTATTGCGACAAGATTTTCATTAAAAATTTTCATGCTGACAAAATCATCGTCCGACACAGGTTTGTTTCGGCGGTCGATATCATTAACTAGCTCAATGTTTACCCGTTTTCTAATATTTTCAATGGTCTTACCAAAGACGGAGTTGTTCATAAGTTTAAAGAAGTTTTTCTCGAAATCAGTTTTCGCTAGAGCTCTCCTAGAAGTGTTTGAGTTAATATAACCTCTCATCCACGGCGACTGATTAAATTTTAGCACACGATGAACTTTTCTCAACACAAGACCAGTGTCTATTGCTTGTTTTAAAACTCTGTAATGCAAAACATAATTTCTTTTGTCAAGTAAATTTGGGACTAGTTTTTTTTTACCTTAGAATCTTGTTTTGGTGATGCTGTTGCTTGTTGTTCTTGAGATAACAAACTATAGTCTATTATCATTGACTCCGCACAAAACGGATACTCTTTGTATAAATCATGTAACGAAACAGAGTAGTCGAGATCAACGTCAACGAAATAGGAGACATCGTCAGGTATCTTCTTTTCCGTCTCCGCCAGAAATTGGTCAGTCGTAATCCAACGAAATCCACCAAATGGCATTGATTCGGACATAGAATGACTATACAAATTATTACAATCTAGATAAATGATATAGTTTGATGGAAGATCAGGGTCGTACTCGCTCATATATTTGTTATTTGCTTTCGAACACTTTTTTGTTATCACGCTAATATCACCTCTAATACCTTTCTCAATAAAGTTAAACACGTCAATGTCTGTTAGTAACTCTAACTTTACTTTACTAAAGTTTAACAGAGCATCCCAAGATAACCCAGGAGAAGAGTAATACCAGCAAGGATCAAGTCCGTAATTGTTATAACTCACTTTTCGAAAACTTCAAATACGTCCGCAAGTAATAATACATCAGTTTTCAAGTACAAATCATGGTAATCACCAAACATCTTGCAATCGAATTCTTTCCAAATATCTTGTGCGTACTTATACTCGCTATCGGTTATTTTTTCATTTTTTAGTTGCGAATAAAATTTGTCTTTGTCAGGTAAAGAAATTTCATCAAATTTGCTCCAAGCATGGAGATACTCATACGGAAACACTCCTTTTTTGTCAGTAGATTAAATTTATCTCCAAAACAATCTCGTAGGTTATAAAAGTCGCTACAACCTTTCACTAGTTCATCCAATGATGCCGTCATAAATTGCAGGCTGTCAATGAAACGCAACTTACCTAGCGTAACCGACATATACTTTTCAAAATTATTTGGAATATACATTATTACATTATCGAATTTTAAACGAGACTTTATTTCATCATCACCAAAAGCTTTTGCTATAATATGACTGTCATATCCTCTGAAAAATTATGAAGAACAACTGGAATAAAATCCGGAGCATGGAACCTTAAATTACATTTATCACGAGCCGCCCAACGATACTGTCCTGTTAGATGACAATGGTCACGTACTTTTTTATTATCAGGAGAGTTAAAAGATTTTTCACAAATATGACACAATTTCGCTTGTTCGTGATCAGATATTTGTTGGGTTGTTAACGTTGTCATCGGAACAATTCTTTTTAAGCGTATAAATATATCATCAACTTCTTCAATCAACTGCTTGAGAAGCCAAACAGCTGGATCCTTACCACCATATTTAATAGGCTTCGATAAACTCGAATTAGCACAACATACTACCTTATATGCTGCTCCGCATGGAATATGATTTTGAATTTTTCTCGTACTAGATTGATTAGGATTATGTTCTGCGCCAAGCACAGGCTGTAGCAGACACTCAAAGTCACGTATAACACGAAAGGAATTTTTAGTTTGTGATTATGATTGACAAATTGTAACAAATTATTATCTTTAGACGGCATTGTTATTCGTTGTATATCATTACAATACTGCAGATGCCTCTGTAATTTTTCATTGTCATAGCACCCATGCAAACAGCGATAACAGAAATACTTTTTATCTTTATGTTTGTTATACAGTCTGCCAACGAGTCCGTTAAAGTTTTTGATTCAAACGTAATGATTTTTGTACAACAGCAAGTTTATTGTCGATTGCGAGGCTTTTTCTGAAATATATCACGGATAAACGTTTCCACGCTCGTCAAGACCAAATACATTAACTGAAATATTATCATTTTGCTTTTCAAACTTCGGTATTTGATTTTCTGCAACGGGGAAGTCAATACCAGTAAAATTCACGTAAGCAAGATACTTATCAACGCGATCAGCATTTCTTTTTCTGCTGGAAACATCGCAGAAAGAATAGCCCACTGAAAACATTTTCGATCAAAATTCTTTACATTTATACAACATTTCTTATTTTTTATTTTTTGTGGTAAGTCAACATACCCAGCGCTATTAGCGCCGCTACCGCGTAATACGTTATATTTCACTGTGTGAAATAAAATTTCAGAAATCATTTCAAACTTCCAGCCGGAACCTAGTTCAGTAAATTCTTCTATCTATTTCCAGATTTCATGGTGTATTTCTTCAGCTAGCAAACGCAGATTAGTTCCAATCAAAACACGTCTCGATTTTGCTTTAATGTAAGGGTCTGAAAAATCATTGTCAGTGGATTCGTCTGTTACAAGCAGCTTTGAAAATATAACGTGATACTGCACCAGTATTCTTAAGCCCTTGTGTTTTAAGTTCACGTTTTACGGTTGGTTCTAACAGATGATAAAGATCAGTTGCAGTAAAATTTACAAGTACGATTTCTTTATCAAACCGATAGCTGTTGTCAAATCCAGCAAAAGCGGTCGCTATTTGTGTAGGTTTCCCCATAAGACTTTTTTTAGCCATATCACGTAACTGCAGCATTGTTATATAATGTAATATTATATATCTAATTGATCGTTCGATCGATAACTCACTGCGCGCCAGTTGAACAATCAATTAAAGATACAAATTGCTTATAGTATAATGGCACAGAATTTCGCAAGCGAGGAAGAATACTATTACGTTCACCCTATTTTCAACGAGTACGCGGGAAATATGTTGGGGTCGGTGATTCACGTGAGATATCAAAAACCGATTGGCAAAGCAACACCAGCAGGCTATAAGATCAGCGTAAGTTAAGATAATACTGAACGAGTTGAAATGTTTAAGAAAGATTTTATTAACACGTTATTCTGTGATAAAATTCCAGAAGGACAAATGTGTATATCATGTTAACGGCGCGGTTGCTGATGATAACATTGAAAACTTGTCTTTACAAAATGAATTTCAACCTCATCCCGTGTTTGATTTATATGAGGTCTCTGACAAAGGAATTATTCGAAATAGAAGAACTAAAAAAGTATTAGGTAATTTGCAAAATAGCGGATATCTCAAAGTAAATGTCAGAGGTACACTATCCGATCAAGTTAGTTATTTAAACCATCGTTTTGTCTACAAAAATTTCAAAGGACCAATACCAACTGATTTGGTTATTGATGACCTTGATAAAACTAAAATAAACAATCGTGGAAAAATTTAGATTTAGTTACATCTCAAGAAAATACTAGACGTGGAAATGCTGGTGGTGCTAGATGTGCTAGACCAGTAATTTCAGTAAATACTGAAACAGATGAGGAATTAAAATTTAAATCAATTTATGCTGCTGCTAAGCACCATAAAATTGATAGCAAATCAATGAAAGATGTAGCAGATGGCAGAGCTAAATCGGCCACATCAATGTTAACCTTTGACAGGATGGTCTTTAGATATGACGATTAATTATATTTTCTAACTCACGTTTGGTAAGACAGTTGTGAGTAAACATTAGAACATCATTTCTTTTTTAAATTTCAGCGTCATTACTGCTTTGTCATTAAGTTTATTTTTTTTCTGCCGCTGTCAGGAGAATTTTGTTAGATTGGCCTTGCATGACATTAACGTCAACAGAATAAGAACTGTAACCCGACAAATAGTTTCGCACTGCCTCAGCTAATTCTCCGTAATTTAATATAGTAACCCTCTGATGATACTTTATTTCCTCAGACATTCTATTATTATATAATTAGATAAAAATATATGATAATATGAATCTGATGAAACGACTTGCTGACAATGTCGCCAGAGATGACATCTCTGGAGATAAATGTGAGTCTTATACCGAGGACGACATTTTATTTAACAATGACGATGAACAGGACTAGATTGTAAGTGTAGTTGATAAAAAAAATTACAGCAGACCGACTACTGATTGATATAATGTAAAATATCATATCATAAAGAAAATTTTGAAATTTAATTTTTCGATAGACGAGAATCAGTCATTTTGGCAGCTGATAAAACCTTTCTTAAACACAAAAATAGCTGGCCAACAACAGAGCATACAATTTGATTTCATATTTGCTAAGATATTTAACATAATGATGATTTCTGATGATCGAAGGCAATATCTAGCATCGTTATGTAAGCCTGTAAAATGTAAATCTGTCAAACGTAAGTACGAGGAAATTTATAACAACATTTTTTCCCGATGTTAATTATTTGTTTAGTTGGTACCCAACTGTTAAATTGATCGCTGTATCCTCTCCACTTGACGAGACTTTTGTTGCCGCGCTTCCTGGTAACTTTTTCGATAATAAATACATCTTGTTCAGTTTTCTGAAGTTCTTGTTCGTAAAAACTACCAAGTACAAGTTCCCCTGCTAGATTTTTTAACGCATATGTTACAGGTATTGTTAAAAGTACTTTATCAATAACAAACACTTCTTCGCTCCAGTTTGGAGTAAATCCTTTTTCAAACACCTTTTTCACCAACGAAATTCTAACTTTATCACCAACTTTAAATTTGTGTCTACGGTACATGTTTTCATTTGCTAATATCGGATTCTTAACTGCGTCGTTTGGTGACGCGGAAAGGAATCTGTGTTTTGTGTTATTATATTTGTCAACTATCTGTTGAAGCTCATCAATATATCTGTTTGTGTTTTTGGCTGTCAAGCGCTTATGTATAACTTCGTTAAGTGTACGATTAAATCGCTCGACGACAACACTCTTACCTTCATTTCAAGTGACATACTTTTTGATGTTATTTTGCTCCAAAAACTGCTCAAATTTTTTATTAAAAAACTCTGCTCCGTGATCAGTCCAAATTTTATTTGGTTTTCTTTCTGTGCTTGTTATTATTTGCGCTAGCGCATCAGTCATTGATGTCCCTGTTTTATCTGAAACGGGTATACTAAACGCGTACTTACTAAACACGTCTATAACATTAAACAAGTATTTTTTACTGTCATTAAATTGAGCAAGATTTGAGACATCTACTAAATCTATTCCCAGATATCATCTACAGCGTTTGCGACAACCTTACGACGTGGAAACATTTTTTTAGGTTTGTGTAGCTCTGAGGCAAGATCATCATATAATTCTCTGCCGAGACCAAATTTATATTTTGCTCCAATAAAACCCTGCACCAACTTTCTGTCAACACTGTCTCGCATATTCACAGGTTTCATATCACGAAGTTCGTCTAACATTACTTTATCGCAGCTGTGCTTATCTTGTTCGATAACAAATGTCGTGGCGCATTGCTATTGCATCAACTTGATTGTAAGGCTCTTGTTCTGGCAGCGGGTTATCGTTCTCGTCAAGTTGTTTATCAAGAGGATTATAAGGTCCAGTATATTTATGGCCTGGCAATGTCCAACCGCCTTTTGGTTTTGGTAATTTGCCAATCAATTTATGTATATCTATACTTTTTCCAATTATTTCTCTGTTGTTGCATTGTTGACAGTATGTAACAATTTTATTGTGCTCAAGACAGAGATCTCTATCACAATCGCACTCGCATCGCATTATTTATTAATCATCTACTAAAATAATCTTGTCAGGACAACTCTCTCCGGACAACTTTGTTGTTGGCAATGATATTACTGGCGATAATTTCTTTAAAAACATACTTTTTCTTTTTCCCAGATTGCGCAAATACTTTTCAGCATTATTCTATTATTTTTTGTTTTTTCTGTTGTCTCATCGCTGTTATCTGTTTTAGTTTTACAGTTGAGACAGTATGTTGACTGTGTCATATACTTGATTGCTACACAAAATTGTGTCACACAAAATTAATTGCAATATCATCATTAGCGTAAGAAGGTTCCTTGTCAAACTGTAAAATAAGCTTTAAAAACTCAAAGGCGGTTGATTTCATCTGCCGAACAAACATAATACAATAATAACCACAAGCTGTTGTCCCAATCGGCTGTAGCTGATTAGACGAATAACGTATTTTTTCAAATTTCTTAAAAATATATTTTTTTATAAGATCGCACGGAGGAAGTCCGAACGAATGAAAATAATTGTTATCGTAAATAGCCACCCAATGTGTGCCAGACCCATCATTGAAGTCCCGAAAATTGACTACACACGAACCACCTGCTGGTACATTATCTAATTCGTCTTTAGAATACACTCCACGAAATCCGACAATGTCATTCAGGTTTTCAATTATATCAAAATTACTCAACACCGTCTTGTACCTGGTAATGTTAGTCCACGGCCTGTCCCTAACAGATTTGGGATCAGACTGCCTGCTAACCCTGCTAAAATTGGAGCGAAAGGAACGATTCCTCCTTGCGTTGTAGAGGACGCTTTGTTTTCTTTTTTTTAGCGGACGATTTTTAGCTGGCATTTTATTTTTTATTGTTACATAAAACTAACGATAGAGTCGTTTGATACCGTCTCCGGACACCGCTTTTTTAGCGGCCCCTGATACGGCCCCAGAAGCGGCTGCTAGGCCTAATGTTCCTAATATTGGCAACATTTTGGGTATTACTGTTTTAGCTATTACAGAAAATGCTGGTCCGAGAAATCCACCTTCCACTGCTATGCGGTTAGACATGGCTGCTATTTGTGCAGTGGATAATTTTAGCACAAACGGTTTTCCGCAGTCGAGTTTATTGATTTGCTGCCGAGTTAACAGTACTTGTACTGCGGTCCCTTGAGTCGTTGGGGATGTCATTAAAGAAACAGAATTACGTTTGGCAATCGCTGCTGATAACTTTTTAAATTGACCTGGCGTTAGGTATATTTCTCTGCTTGTGTATTCCGTTTTCATTATATCAAGGTTGTCACACAAATTATACTTGTATTGTCATTTTTCCTTTGGGCTCATCAATTGTCAAAAATCGATCACTAACAACTAACGCGTATACATTATATTGTTCGGCTGGCAGCATGCCAAGCGTCCAAGTGACTTCAATATCAGCAGTCGATCTGCAAGCTTGCTCGGAGTGTTTTGAAACGTCAAAATAAAAGATAGGATATATTGATCGAAATTCTTCTACTGATATCTGAGATCCACGTTCGGGATATTGCCTAGAATTTATTCTAACAAAAATTCGTCTGACATCTGGGTTATCAAATACGGAGTTGTTTATTTCTTGGTCATTGCGGGGTGCCTGTCGTTGAAATACAACGAACAAATGTCGGGGTAATTGTTCGCTTGACGTAGTTGTAACACGCCATGTGTAATCAGTTGCATTGGGAATAGCTGTTTGATAAATTCTGTTTTGCTGGAAACAGATCTTTTTCGTATAATTAGTCAATAGTGATTCGAGTTCCATCATTTTAGCTACAGACGGAATAACTCGTGGCATCCACAGAGCTAATCTTGTAATAGCAAACTGACCTTCAGCTATTCCATCAACGTGCATTATACAATCGCTTCGATCCGCTCGATCTAAAATAAGCTTATGTTTTAGTCCACGAAATACTTTGTTGTAATCACGGCAAAACCCAAATATTGTGCTTAACGGAAGCGTCAGTGTATTTGGCGAGATTCTGCAGCAAATGCTTTTCGTTTGGAGTATCCCTCGTTATATCTTCCGTTACGTGTACTAATAACGCTGTTTATTAAATCTAACAAAGCTACTGCATCTTCGGCTGCACCTGGCGGTGTTATACTAAGATTATTACAAGCTTGTGTCAGCGAGACTCTCACAGCATTTGCATCCGCTGCTGCAGCTGGTTGATTAATACCAAATTTTGCAGCATTTGCTATAAGAAAATTTCTAACAATTACAAGGTCTGCTGGTGCGTCGGCACCATGTGTAAAAGCACCGCCTGAAATAAACTCGCCTGAAGCAGTTGTCCCAATTCCGGTGTCCTTAAACCACATCATGTTTGTGGCCACTGATCTCGAGTAATCGTCACTGAAGGAGACGATATTGAGTACCTTACTCGCTATAGGTAAATGCATTGAAATATCTTCTACGGTTTGACTGGCTAGTTGATACCGTGCGCTTTTGAACAAACTCCAACCGTTATTGACAAGTGCAATTTCTGTACCAGCTGGAATATTACCGCCGCATTTAATAACTGACCACGCACTTCTAATACTGCCTTGTGAGGTAATAAAAACAAGTCCTCGTCACGTGTATTAAAAGTTCTGACACCAAATTTATTTGGCTCGTTTGAGTTCTCATCCAAGTACTCAATGTATTCAAATTCTGTCACTATGTCGTCGGTATCATGTTCTTCGGGAAGATCGAGATAATTTAGGACTGACATTATTTTATTTTACCACACAAAATTGCAACGACTCTGTCGTTGACGTCTAAAATGCAGCAGGCGTTATTCTTGTTTTCGGTACAAGTTTACGTACTACATTTTCGCCGCTTGGTGATAATAATATTTTTGTGGTAGCTATCAGAGCTCGTTCTGTTTCTGCTGTCGGTGCAATATCTGATATTGCTCTTTTTATTTCCAATGCTGAAGGCACAACACCTTTAGTTGGCTCACTTTGCGGTCTGCCTTTAATTTTTTCAGCAACTTTTTGTCTTAATGCAGTTCCAGCTGTGCTAGCAAAAGCTTTACTGCGTCAAGTGCAATTGGTGCTACTTTGCGTGCAATTCCTGGAACATTTTCAATAATTTTTGTAAATATATTTCAAAAAAATCCTCCTATGATTTTTCTTCTGTTAACTTTTTTTCGCTGTCTCATTTTATATCCCTTGATTATATCAAGGAGGTTGCACAAAAATATGTGTCCCGTAATGCTGTTACGGACTATGTCGCAGACAACTACGCAGCGACTATGTCGCCTCGCGTAGGTGTAAGTAATAAGTAACAACCTCGTTATTCAAATCCAGCTGTCTACCCGATTGGTCTGTTAATTGCATTGTTATACTCGTTTTTTGATTTTCGGGATTAATTGGATAATATATTATTTGTCAAGGAGTAACTTGCATTAGTGACCCTGGTGGGATATCTGGTCAAAAACTGTAGATTGTTTGACCATGGTTACCTCTAGCCGAGTAAGACGCTGACGCGATAGAACAATTAATCAGTATTGTGTTTATATCAGTTATATTTACTGGCAGGTCACCGTCATATGATACACTTTGTTCTGTAACACTGCCGTACTGCTGGTTCTTAAAGCCTAACAGCGATGTAATACTGCTCGCTGGGGAGAAATCGATTTTCAAATTATTTTTTAGTGTAATTCTGGCTCGTATTATAGTTTGGAACAAGCTCAAAATATGCTCCTTGTGGTATTTTGACTGATTTCGACGACGAATTGCCGCAGTTTTCACTCCGGGCGCTAGACTTAAATGTAAAGTCATCGTCAAAATTTTTTTTTACGTTTGCCATAGAGTGCCATACTGTTGCAGAAATTAATCGAATTTCGTACTGTTTGTTCGGATCCAGTATTATTGGCAGATTATAGTAGACGGAAAAGTTTGCGCTGTCACTCGTTGTCTGTGAGGAATCAAGTAACAATCTTGTCGACATTATATAAGATCGCCATGTAAAATTTCGTGCTTGGACGATGTTAGTAATCTGCTCGATCTAAGATGATCTAGTATATCAATAATTTCGTTGTCAATTTCAGTGCTTTCATTACCTGCTTCTTTGGATGATATTAGTAGCAATAGTCTGTCAACTATATCTGCGTTTGATGTAAAAACTTTAACGCCAGATCCGGTGGTTTCTGTTTCCTCTGGTAATCTTTTATCTCGATTACGTTCATGCAGATCGAATAATCTCTTTAAAGTCCAACCTTTACTATAATCTTTTTCTCTAGTTCTGTATTTATCTGCTGTTTCAAACAAAGACTCAGCAATAATTCCGTCTCTTATTCTACCTAACAGAGGTATTATTTCTTTATTTTGTTAGCGTTTTTAGCCAAATCATCAGCTAGAAAAGAATCATTCATTTTTTTCATCTAAAATTTCTTTTATTCTATTGTAATCATATTCTGACCATTTTCTAATGTTGTCAAGATCGTTTAGATTTTCATTTATCAAATATTTTTCGATAATCTCAAAACATTCGGAATCATTTATTTTTGACATGGTTTTGTTTTCTATAAAATTTTATAGCTTTTTCAATAGGCATTATTTTTATCATACTTTCTTGTTTCATTTTTTGTTCCTCAGATGGTTTTAACAAACTTTCTGTCAACTTTTTTAACTTTCTTGAACAACTGTCGTTCTTGCTATCGCTTGTTTAAGCGCAAGAGGATTGTTCATTAACCTGTCAAATTCAGCTTGTCGTGCAGCGGGATCAGAAATGTTTCTTACAAGTTCAGTTACAATTTTTCTGGTTTCTTCTTTTGGTTTTTCTCCGAGTAAACCTAACAAGCCTTTTTCTTGTGTTTGTTTTAGTTCTTCTGCAGATATTGTTGACACCTCTGGATGCTTGCCAATTAATGTTTCAGTAACAGGTTTAAGAAAACTAGCGGCTGCTTCTTCTGCTTTAGCTTGTCCTTGGCGAGCTTCTTCTACATTTTTCTTAAAAGCACCTCGCGTTGTAACAAATTTCTTTAGTAATTTGATTCTTTGCGGACGTTCATCCATTATTATTTTATATACGTTGCTATAAAATTTGCCTAGAGAAATGTGTCAATACAACAACGAAACATCTTAGCTGGATCACGTGCGAGTTTATCAAATAAGAAAAATTGTATTTGTCTTTGGTTGCTTGATGATATAATTCAATACATTTATCTTTTGTTACGTCACCGCACTGCTCGTTTGCAATATTTCTTACGTCAACATTATATAGTCCGGGAAATAGAATAAAACATCCCGTATTTCGCCTGATAAATCTATCAACGTTGTAAAATCCTTGCGCAAGGTAAACAGAATTACATCTTTTATTGCGTGATAATGAAAAGTACGATCTTATTTTATTCATTTCCTCCTTGTTTAGCGGAATATCGTCAAACACAACTATTTTATGTTCAGACGAATCAAGTTCATTTACTGGAATTAAATCCTCTAGTTGTTTGATCACAAATATATCATCACCGTTATTAATCTCATCACGAAGTTTGCTGTTATGATCGCTCAATAATTCTTATTTATCCTGTTGTTGGTTAATTGTGTAAATATATACTCGATTGTAGTTGAAGATATCGTTGAGTAAAAGATTTAATAATGGATTTGTTTTACCAGACCCTGTACGACCAACGATGAGGTAGTGGCAATCTGGAAGTTCGTTGTTATGTTGGTGTTTGATTAGCTGTTCTGTATCAAAATTTAATATCGACATATTATAAAGTAAGTTGACATAAAATTGTCAAACAATAAACAAATAATGAGCTATTACACAAAATTTGGAACAATATTAGGAGATTCGTCAACTGCAAGTACAACAATAACAGACGGCAGTATTGATTTATCAAGCTACTTAAAGAAAGCTGGTGACACAATGAAAGGCAATTTGTTCATGTCAAATCAACGAGTATTATGTTTAGAAACAGCCTATCCGCCAATAAATGTCGCTAATACACAAGCTGTTAGTTATGCACAACTAAAATCTGTCGATGACAACAAGTTGTCGTTGACAGGAGGAACTTTAAGCGGTAACTTAGATATGTCAGGAAAAAAAAGAAAATTTGGAGACTGGGTATCCACCAGCAAACTTAAATCAAACTCAAGCGGTAAGTTATCTGCAGTTGAAGTATGTAGACGGCAACAAGCTTGACAAAACAGGTGGGATACTTACAGGTAATATTAATATGTCAGGTTAAAAAATTATTGGGTTGCAAACTTCATACCCACCAGCAAATGCAAATAACACGCATGCGGTAAGTTATGCGCAACTAAAATCAGTTGAAGACAATAAACTTAACAAAGCCGGAGACACAGTGACAGGTAACCTGATAATGAGTAATAACTCAAAAATAACTGGATTACCGACAACCTCGCCACCAGCTAATGATACTGATGCTATTAGTTATGGTTAGTTAAAAGAAGATCTTGCCCCATACTTTAAAAAATCCGGTGGACTAATGTCAGGTAATATAAACATTAGAGGCAAAAAAAAAAATTAACTACGACATATGTTCTAGTTAGCCCTAATGATTTAACAAATAAAGCATATGTTGACAGTCTTTCTAGTGGTATAAAAAGAACTAAAAACAATGTGGATATATTCCAACACTTTTCAATGCAACTGACAATCGAGTTGGGTTTGAGGTAAGCGCATCAGCATATTGTCCTGAAAATTATCCTTATTACGTTTTTTCTGATAGACACGAATGGACGACCAACGGAGAAGCTGAAAATTTCTGGATCAAAATTAAATGTTCCGCTGCAGTTGCTATTTGGCAATTTCATTTGCGAGGTCGATTAAATCCTGGTGTTGGTCAACTTTATAATTGGCGATTGGAAGGATCAAATGATGATATCGACTGGACAACATTATTTAGTACAACAGACACTTACATTTCAACAGCACCATATTTTACGATTCGGACAGAAAATACTGTTAACAAGTAATTGTATTTTCGAGTTCATGTTTTCGCTGCTGAACGTCCGTTTCCAGGACTGACATCATTTCAGATATATACACTCGATGATCAAATTTAATCTAGTGCTATAAAATAATGTCAGAACCACCAATTATAACCGTTGCAAGAGAATTTTATGATAATATTTTTAACCCTAAAATAGATGTTGGGGACCAATCATTATCAGCACGTGTGATAAATACTAAGAAAACTTTTACAATTACAATGATAAATTCTCCATTGTCAGAAGAAGAAAATTTGTTTATTCTTGTTATGTATATGAGAGGACCACAACTGTTGAAAGCAATAGAAAACTTTGATATTATAAGAAGTTACTGTCATCCTGATGATTGTCTAGAAGAACAAAAACAAGTTGAAATTATATTAAAAAAATATTACTCGAGCTTGACTTTAAAAATAGAGAAAGAAAGACGAATAAACGAAAATCATGACCGTCTTGACAATCTAGCGAAATATAAAATAATGGGAGTAAAAAGAAGCAGAGATTTATATAATAGGTTTTGAAAACGAAACATTTTTAAGTATCTCGGCATGTACTACCACGACAAGGAAACACTAGTTAAAATTGTTACCATAACACCGGATACGGAGTTAATTATTAAAGTGTACGCAAACGCAATTCTACCAATGATACGTAAAAAAACAGAATTTGATCCAATTATTATTAACAAATCTCTAGCGATAATCAATGATTTTGACAGTGAAATTAGTTATCTCAGTGATAATGAGCGAGAAAAGTTTTTTTTAGAGAAGTCTTTCAAACAAAGTTGGAAAAAAAATTGATTCTTTTTACGATATAAGTGAAGAATACGATGTTCCACTTCCATCACTCCATCGCTCTAGACAATTGTCATTACGAAATTATTACAATGAGGTCGAAAAAATATTCACAGAACCATACGGAAAATTATTGATTGTAATAAATGCTTTGACTCATTCTTACATTACTGGACTAAAATCACTCCAAGACTTAATGCTAGCAAATTTTGTGGTCGCATACGCAATTATCAGACAACATTTTGTTCTCAAAAATTTCACTTTAGATCAGTTGAGTTTAGTATTAGGGTATATCAATAAAACAGAAAGCGATTACAGTAATTTGGTAAATGAAACAGATTTGTACGAACATAAAGTAGGAGATAGTTTTGATTTATTTACTTGGTTAAAGAAAAATGAGGTACTAACAGATAAACGATATGATAATACTTCGGCAGATGTTTATGACGAATACAGAGATTTTATAGCTGATCCTAAAAATAATAAATTTCGTGAGTTTCTCGATTCGATTGCTGGTGCTAGAGTTTTAATATTGTATAAAACTGTAGACAAATACTGTATAATAATAATAATAAAAAAAAAAAAAAAACCCAAAACAAAAACCCCCAGATCATCGATTTCATTCATATTTCAGAAGATATTCCAAAACAAGATGTTGATGCACTAATGCAATATTATAAATTTTATCATAAAAACCTTTGGTGTGTGAAACAATGTTATAGGTATTACAACAGAGTACTTGGAGTAATATCATATTTGCCACTGCTAATGACCACCTATGGCATAATATCAAGAGGGGTATCATTAAATCCTTTTCTGTTAATAATATCTGCTGTCGGTGTCTCTCTTTCAACAGCTTGTAAAAAGATTTAACCCAGACTTGAGATGAAAAAATGCTTGTAAGATAGTAACTATCACTTATAAAAAATTACTTGATCAAATACGATATTATTTGCGAGGTGTAAAATATGATATGGACGATTTAATACGCGAGTTTCGTATTATTGAGAGTATGTTAACAGATATCCTACCAATGAGAGTCAGCAGGTATGAAAATAGTTATGACAAAAAATACGGCAATGATAGTGTATGAAATTTTATCTAAACTCCTTAATATAATCAAGGAAAATAATCGAACCAAAAAAACTTAAGAAACGCCGACAACTTGATATTGGTCCTTTAGCCAGAAACTTAATCAATGATAGAAACCTCGAAATGTAAAAATAACTGTTCTATCATTAGCCATAACCTGACCCCTAGTATAAGATGAGGTCTCCGAGCCAGAAGCCTCGGAATGGGAAAATAAATGTTCTATCACTGGCTATCACCTGGTCCTTAGTATGAAATAGGGTCTTTGAGCCAAAATCAATGATAGAAGCCTCCAAATGTAAAACTAACTGTTCTATCACTGGCTATCATCTGGTCCCTAGTATAAAATAGGGTCTTTGAGCCAAAATCAATGATAGAAGCCTCCAAATGTAAAAATAACTTCTATCACTGTCTATCACTGGTCCCTAGTATGAAATAGGGTCTTTGAGCCAGAAACCCCTATTTCTTTTACTACTGTTGTTGCAGGATTGTATGTTGTATTTCCACTTGAACAATTAGACAATGGAGGTATCCCTGTACCCATGGGGTATTGTTCCTTGAGTTCTCATTGACTTGAAATGTTCAGTCAGTTTCTGTGCTATGTGCGAGTCTCCGACATCGTAGATATTTACTGATATATCATCTGTTTCAGATATCGTGCCATTGTACAGCAGGTCAATTCCTTTCTTAGTGGAGCGTCAAGTGATATGTTGATTTCCTCTTGGGGCAGACGATCAGTAGCCTCGTCACTGATAGATGACTACTGATTGAAAATTTTGATGAAGTATTCTGCCCATCTTTGAAGTGCCGTTTTTTTGTCAGTGATCAGTATGGTGCTGTCATTACTCATTATTTGAGATGTTCTTTATTATTGTAATCAAAGCAACGTAGAAGTTCTTCATGCCATTCCTGTCAGCGTAGGACTGAATCTCATCTGCCATTTCGCTCATGAAGTTGTTAATGCAGACCGTTTCCAAAACTGGTAGCGGAACCCGAGGATTCGATCGAGTAAATTTCACCATATCATGAAATAATTATGCTCTAGTTCATATGAACTTAGTGATTGACTAATTATTATTTTTTTCACTTAATATGATTTAATTCATTTACGAGTTGTTTCTACTATAAATGAAATGGTATTTATCGGTGTGTAGTGGTTGCAAGTCCTGGCTGAGCCGTAGTTTCGTAAAAGCGTGAATAAGATTGAAAAACACACATGTATTGAATGAATGGAGAGAGAGAGAGAGAGAGAGAGAGAGAGAGAGAGAGAGAGAGAGAGAGAGAGAGAGAGAGAGAGAGTTCATTAAATTAAGGCAAAGTCAAGCCAAATACCAAAGCATTTTATTAAAGTATTGTACAGTTTTTCTTGCGACTAAAGATCTACCACCACGAAAATTTAAACAAAACCTTTGAAAACCGAATTTATGTCATGAAAGCAGTATCATAAAATCTACAGAAGCAAAATGCATTTTAAAATATGTGAGAATATGAGAATATTAACAAATCTGTTGATTCTATATTATGTATAAGATCATCACTGAAATCAAAGATCATCCAAATGTACATGCATTATTTATGGTACAGCTCTGTTCTCATAAGAAACTTTGTAAACTGGGTCCTGTTCTGTACGAAGTCGTCTCAACTGATAATGAACTGCAGCCTCAAACACACCAATAAGGACCCTGGTGTCTCTGTGAAGCTAGATAACAGAGTGTGAATTCGTTGGTCTAGATTACTTTAAAATGGGATACGATTCATAAATTAGGCTATAAACACTTTGGAAAATTTGTAAAGGCATACTACTATTTTGACTAGCTTGTATGCAGTAGACATATCATCTGACACGTTTGTTACAACTCTTTCTCTTTGTTATTATTAACATTTTCCGAAACATTGAAATCATCGTTAGTTTTTTTAATGTATTTCCAAAATAAATTTAATCCTCTTTCTTATTTTCATTTTCTCCCGTCATGAGATATTGTTAATACTGCTAATGCCTGCACTTGGGTTCTTTTGTCGATTTCATTTTGTTTTACTTTTTTGATCTTTTTTTCTTTGTTTTCTTCCTGTAATGCAAACTGTACATATGAATAATACATAGCGAAATTATTCGCTAAAATGGGCAACCATAAGCCAACCAATAGTAAACCAGACAAGGCCGTTAAAGAGCCAATCAGACAGCCGAGAAATGTCTCCGGATACATATCGCCATAGCCAACAGTTGTCATGGTGATCAAAGCCCACCAGAAGCCACGTGGGATAGATGTAAATACAGCCCTGTCCTCGACAAAGTATATGAGAGATGCAAAAACTATCATCCCTACCATCAAAAAGGTGGACAATAAAATCAACTCGCTGATGCTTGCTTTTAGGGTATAAATCATAATCCAAAATCCTGGCATGTGTCGAATAAGATGGAAGACTCTGAAAATTCGAATTACTTTGAGAATTTTTATGAAGTTCGTAGCCGTTGCGTCGTTGCACGTATCAGGTTGTAGGGCATACATAACCAGTTCCATGTAATCTGGAATTAGGGCTAGGAGGTCGATGACACCCATAACGGAAATGACGAATTTTAACTTCTGTGATGAAGTAAGCAAGCGCGCTATATACTCGGTTGTAAAGAAAAGTAGACATTCAATATCAATCATCTGCAAGACTGGGTGGTTTGCCCTAACTTCTAAATATTCAATATTAGGGGTCAGGGTTCTTTTGCTTATGTTCTGAGTTTTATTCGTGGTAGTGCCACAAGTCTGCGTTGTTTCATTGAGTGAAGATCCATTGTTGTTGACCGGAACTTTGATAAAGTAATTAAAGATTTCATGAGTTTCCGCTGAAAACGAGATGATGGAGAGAAAAACGAAAATGATGGAGATCAGTCCAAATATCTGAAATTGAAAGAATAATGATGTTTACAAAACACAGATGTGATATTCTATTACAAGGAAAAACATCGGATGCTTATACATACTTTAGCTGCAGATTCAAGGGGAAGTTTCGAAACAGCCAACATGATTTGTAATGGTCACTGTGCGGTCAGGACGACAGCTGAAATTTCTACAGACGGTATTACATACAGAAGAGTACTGTTATGTAGACACATTTGGGTCGGTGTTTATGGTCGAGCATTTACCCATAAGTGTATGATACATCCATGTGTGTCAGATGATGGAAGCCAAAGGCAAAACAGTGCACTACGATTTACGTTAGGATAAACAAAACCAGTCCATATACCATCACGACTAAGCACACGTCACCAAAACTGATGCGACAAAGTATGTGGTATTTGCAATCGTGCGTAACAGACACACTCGCATTGCCAACTAATAATTAATTCTCGTCTATCTACGCAGTCATTCCGAATTCCTACGAAAGCAGTCAAGGTATATAGTCTGAAGATATACACCAAACTTAATGGAAAGTGCCGTGTAGGGAGATGAGAATTTATTTACATACATACATACATACATACATACATACATACATACATACATACAT
>JAECUM010043579.1:0-28732 GCA_016617855.1 Megalonaias nervosa
GTTCGATCAGATCAGTGTTAGGATGGCCTGAAGTTGCACCTGTTTATAATGGAGTTTCAGAACCAAAACTAGAAGAATTTAAAACGAGTGAAGAAAAATTCATTAAAAATCCAGAATATCGAGAAAAATATCCATGGATAAATATATTATTTAGATCTGATCCAAACGACGATACATATTACTTTACCGATTTTTACGGTAAAAGAATTCCCAAGATGACTAGATCAATATTTAATATTATCGTTACGCCAGAGGGGAGGCATCGAGATATTGTTAATGAAAAAATTATTAAAGATTTTTTAAATACTCTTAAACCCGAATATGATAAAATATTTAATGATTTAAGAAATTTACTTATTTCATTATCTCAACATTATAATGAAAGTGTAAAGCAGCAAATAATCGAGTCAATAAAACACTTAAATGGGATCTTATTCGATTTATACATCGTCAATCGAAGTATTATAAACACTACGACTAAACTGGATAGTATTTACACAAGTCCAACATTGAAGCAATTATTTCTTGATCATTATAAAATAACAGAAAAAGATTTACAAACATTTGTTATACCAGATTTAAATAACGCTGAAATGAAGAAATAATTAAATGATCTTATTGAAGAATATTATCCGGGAGTAATTGAATCATGGAAAAAAATAGCCTCACCACCGGTTATACTAAAACACAATAACAACCCTTTTGGTGCCGGACGTCATATATCGCCAGGCATTGTAAATATAACATCAGTTATTGCAGTCAATCTGGTATGCGATGTTATTGAAGGTAGCTATCAGATAGATCTTTCTAAGTCTAGCCAGGCCCAACAAGGGTACATATTATACAGTTTTAGTCCGTTGGCACCTCCCGGTTGGTTAATTGTATCAGAGCCAATTAACCCCGTGTACCTGCGAGTTCATAATCCGTTATTATCAAGGATACACTTTAAACTTACAGACCAAAACAATCGCATTCTGGACACAAGAAATGAAGAACTAAATATAAACCTGTATGTACGCTCATAGAGCGTTATCATAACAAGAAAAAAATATCCGGATGTATAGTGCTTGTCTATAATACTGTATTCTTTGTTTACATAAAATCCGCACACAGTGCACAATCGAAATCCATTATCTAGAAGGTTGGGCTGCATATTGATTATTCCATAACGGCTGTGTACATACCGCGTAAAGTTATTTTAAGAACATCCGCTATGACTAAATCAATTTCCTTGGTTACGGCTTATACGCATAGACTCAATGTTATATAGAATTATATATATTTTTTGGAAACTAGAAATATAAAATCCCATTTTACACAGAAAACTGTGGTTTTTGTTAAGAACATTGTAGTTTTTAGGAAATAGGCTATTGGTAAACACACACTAACTTTTTCAGTATGTATTTATAACAAGGTCCGATAGCTCAATTGATAGCGCGTAGGAACTCTCATCCGGAGGGTCATGGTTCGAAACCCGAGAAAGACAAATTGTCTGCGGGAGGCGATTTTAGGCCAAGATTTATAATTTATTGGGGGCTCCAGCCCCCCTCCCCCCCCCCCCGTCTTCAGAGTACACCAATCCACTACGTCAACACGTGGTGGATTCACTTTTGTGAATCACCCATTGGTTGATAGTTATGGGTTGGTGTGCTGGCGTGAAGACGGCATTTCATCATATCATCATCATCATATCATCACCATATCATCTCATCAAAAATATACAGCGGGGTGATATGAGGTCGTGACCTTGTGACTTCACTAAAGGGGTACCCCACACAAGGGCCATTCCAAAAGACACAATCGCAAAACTAAAAATAAATCTAATGAGATTCCAGGTCACAAAGACCAATCAGCCTTTGAGTTCCTAGAGTTTCGGTTACGGATATCTAGGAATTCTTGTAAGGCAATAAACAGAATCTGATTGGTCACTAAAATAAGACCTACACGTGTATAAACAACCCTCTGAGTTCCTAGAGTTTCGGTTACGGATATTTAGGAATTCTTTCGGGGGTAAACAAATAACACATACAGACAACCCTCTGAGCCTCTAAAGTTTCGGTTACGGATATTTAGGGGTCTCTTGGGGGTAAATGTCTAAACAAAGATTCGGAACCTCATTAGGTTTATCTGATACAACTATGGAATGGTAGACCGAATATCACCCCGCGCTGTATATTTTTGTTTATTTTTATATTAAATATACACTTATTATATAATGAGTTTTGAAAATATCAATGTCATTGTTTCTGCGATTAAAAAATTACAACATAACAGTATCAATGTATCTGACTATCTTAATGCTGAAAAGATTCTATGTGATTTTGATTCATTACAACAACGAAAGAACGAGAACAGATTCACGCTATCCGCTGATTACAAGTTTATGAAAATTATCCAGCAAGGAGTGTTAAAGTCACTGGCAACTGTCACTGATGATCAAGTAAAATTGTTTGTGCCTCTCTCAAACGCTATTGACAAAATCAAGCTAGAACTATCTCATGAATACGAACAGAGAAAGATCATGAACTTTCGTATAAGGCAATTAAGAGAGCATTGTGAAAATACGAGTGAAAATGACAGCGATAATGATGGACCCCTGACTGTAATTATGGCTAAACAAAATCCTTGGGAAAATTAACGTTTCAGTAGGTATCATAGATTTGGATGTGTTTCGCATTGTGGATACCTCATATTGTATCCCAACCATGTTTCAGTAGGTATCAAGTAATCATTTGGTAATATTAAAAATATGGTAGACTAAACGTATTGAAATCTTATTTTTTGTGTAAATCTTTTGGAAAAGGTAGATTTTTGTATATTTTCTGCGACAAATTGTACCGATCGTGGTACTATGTCAAAGTATTTGGCAGCAGAATTAATTGATTCAAAACTAATTTCTTCCCCAGTCTCTGTATTTAGGGATTTAATAGCTCTCTTTCTGTATAATTTACACCTTCCTGTGTTTCCGGATTTACAATTTTGACTCTGTGTAGTAACTCGTAAATTGGAAATCGAATTATCAAGCTTTTCGCCGTTAATGTGATCCACCACATACCCATCTTTGATCAGTCCAAAATAATACTCGTAGGTAAATATATGAGATAAATATCCTTTTTTCTTGCCATTAGCAGTAAATCTAAGATAACCAGTATTATCAATACTACCGACTGGTTTTTTCAATCTGCAGTTTCTGATCACACCTTCTCAAGATGCTTCATAATTGGTAAGGATTGGATGTGACACAAACTCATTTTGTTCCATTTATATATATATATATATATATATATATATATATATATAATATTTATTTGTCTAAATCATTGTTTTTTGAAAATCTAGCCAGATAATCTTCTTCGGTTTATTATAGGAGAGTCAGCGTTATATTTTTTATCGTAATATCGTTTCAACTCTCTGTATTTTTTACCACCGCATTGCGCACACAGTTGAGTCTTTCCTCGCACTCCAGCACTACAAACAATACACGGTTTTGGTCCTAGACTCCCATTTCTGACGCATTGCATATGATAACTACAATATTCATTCACGCATGTTCTGTTACACGGAGACGTATAACCGATTTTTAGCCAGTTGCAGTGATTTGGTTGAATCATATACAAAAGATTAATGTTCAATTAAATATATATTTGCCTTAATTATAATATGGAAGAATTATCCGCAATTGAACCCTACGCAACCAGACTCGATCTTGACAGACTACCCGAGTATAAATTTAGTATTTCGGTGCAAGATCTAGCTTTAACGAATGCGGATATAACTAAACGTATCCGTGAGGCCAAGAAGGAATTTCGTGACGATGGTGCAGTTCATACATGGTCAACATTCAGGATAGGACATATCGTTAATATGATGAACGACAAACGAGGAAAAGTAATTATTAATCACCTTGATAATCAAAAATATTTCATTTTAATAAAGTTTATTGTAGAGACAGATGACGATATCTGGATTATTCGTGATAAGCGTGATCCAGTCCGTGTGCAGTCCGGGGGTAATATTGTTCTCTTAAATAACAGATCCAAACCTGGAATACTTACTGGCGTTGATAAGCCTTACTATATACAAAGTTATCCAGCGACTGCAGTCGTCTATGGAATATATTCGCTGAATGATAAACCTAATATTGCAGATCTCAAGCCGATGAAAATATCAAGAATAAACTGTGTAGCTGAACGAGTTACAGAACATTTTACAAATGCGATACGTGGTAATGGTTTAACTGATTTAAGACGTGAAAAATTAAATATATGGGCAGAGTCGGTTAAAGATACCGGAGCGTCTATCAGCGACGTTGCTGAGCTAGAGAAAAAATTAAAATTTCCAATAACAGTAAAAACGTTAACCGGAGAGATTTTGTACAAACCGAAATATATAAAAAATGGAACTCCGATAGATATTATTGATCATAACGCACACGCATGGACTGCTGCAGTAACAATATTTCCACGAGATAGAACGGTTAAATTTTATGACGGTGATATCTTTGATTTTATTAAAAATATTAGTAAAACCGATCCTGTTTCTGTTTTGTTATTTCAGAGTTCGGAATATAATCATTATGATCAATTTGTACGACCTAATGGTGATATTTATCGTACAGAATCTCTCCATGAGGAAATGGAACATCTTGCGCAACGCCTTTGGCGTGAATATACCGCTGATGATGTCATAGTTAGACAATTATTGAATAACTGTTTTACTGTTCCGTCAGTCGCTGCTCATTTCGCTCAGGAGAAAAATTCATGGAAAACGACACGATCGGAATTTCTTGAAGATGTCAAGAAAAGTGGTATAGAATATGGGCACGGTGGATTATGGAACACCAAATACGATTATAGTGATGTTATCTCGGTTGATATGGTAGCATGTTATCCTGGGAGTTTTCTTGGATATGGAGAATGTTCTAAATACTTTAAGAGATTCGGACATCCTACACATGACATGACCAGGGTTGCAATAAACGGACCCCTACCAGATTTTGACTTAACAGGATTTGCTCACGTAGAATCATTCGAGTTTAGAGAAGATCTCCATGCGATTACTTATATTTGGTTCGGAAAACATTTTTCAGAGCGACGTTGGGTTCCGATAGTACTATTGCGATATATGCTTGATGCTGAATTTTTAATATCGTTGAGAGTAACTGAAGCGATTATATCGTATAGTTCATAGAAGCAAGTTTGGTTACCAGAACCGGACAGATTTAATATCGATGATACCAGGAAAGAATTCCCTGATATTGATGAAGATCATATCATTAAAATAAGTAAATGCAGAAACGAGTATGATGAAAAACTTGCAAAAGATCTCGGCAGAAAAATAATTGGTAAGTTTACTCAAGGAGGATCACATGATCATAAACGAGCGTGTACAAGATTGATTATGGACGATGCTGAACTAGATTTTATAATCGCTGATACGATGGAGAAAAATATATTTATAAACAGATGTAATGCTTATTTATCAGATGGAACAAAACTAGGTACCATTGTGAACTATACTGATGGCGAGTCACTGCAGTTTACTCATTTAAGATCTTCGATGTTAGCTTATGTTTCGATAAATCTATTATCGATGATAAACAAATTTCCTCGTTACGCTGTCAGAGTCGCTACGGATTCCTTTTATGTTCACAAAAAATATAAAGATTTATTAAAACTCGGTAATGGTGAATGGGGGACATGGAGGATAAAACAAGAAAATATACTTAGTTATTCTGAATCTGCCGATGTTGAAATTGCGGAGACATATTACAGAAATAATAATCAAATATCAAAGTCATCTGCACCATCTGTGTATGATCCTGTATCTAGACATAAAACCGTTTATCTTAATGGGAGTGGAGGTTCAGGTAAAACAACTCGTGCGATTAGCTTGTTTATGAATAATAGCCTAGATATAATTGTTTTGACACCTACACATAAACTTGCTAGAGAAATAAAGCAACGAGGAGTAAAATCATGTACATATCACAGTTTCTTTAGATGGTGCGGAGACACATGGACTCCATCGCGGATGGGTGAAAAATATATACCTAGGTATATTATATGGGACGAGATATGCACGGTGTCGTTAGAAACACTAAAAACATTTCTTGATTGGTTGTTATTGAAGAATACTGCTGTGATTATGTGTGGCGATCATGGTCAACCACCACCTTTTGTTGGACAGTCTCCACATGAATGGCTAAAGAATAATGTAGATTATTATGAAGAAATACATGATGACCATAGAGCTATTGATGAGCCGCTGAAAGAGTTTAAAAGATTAATCAGACTACAGCCAGATAAAATACAATGCGAGATACTGCGTAAAGTAATTGCAGAAATTTCTATGAATGAATTTTGGACTTTATGGAGACCTGCTGATTTGATAGTCGCGAGTAGAAAAATAGTTCGTGATGAACTACAAAAGAAATTATTTACGTTACATAAAGAAAAGTTTCCGGATCTACCCGTACCTTTGTGTTATCGCCCATCAGATACTCGACGACAAAATATTGAAGTTGAAATACCAGGTATCTTGGTTCCACCGAGGGTACAGAATCTTGTCTTGAATGATATCGTGTTGGTTGCTGTTGATGTTGTTGAGAACGCGTTGAACATGGATAAATCGCCATGGACGTTAGGATACGCTATAACAATTCACTTGTCGCAGGGATTAACTATAGCTGATACTAGAATCTGGATTGTAGATGATCGTATTGAATGGTCGAATTTAGTCTATCTCGCCGTATCTCGAGTCAGGAGAATATCGCAACTGCGTAGGGTTATTGTAGATTACGTAATAACTGAAGAAATCACTAACAATGTCGATATCAATAAAAAATTAGTCAGCTATAAACAGTGTGACAAAAAAAATAAACGTGATTTTGATCTTGATGCTGAATTTATTATAACATTAAGACAACAACAGAATAATCATTGCGCAAGTTGCAACTGTAATATGTCATGGCAGTGTTTTAATCCAAGACAATTTACCGTAGACAGAATTAATAGTGATGTCGGTCATACACGTGATAATGTGATGTTGACCTGTCTTGAGTGTAATCGACGTAGAGGCTCTGGACGTTTACAAAATTGAGCTTGGTGGTAATTGTGTATCCTCAGGAATCACTTGTAATTGTTCACGTACAAATCCACGTTGAGGGGCTATAGAATCTAGTCTATAGATTGGAGGTCTACCAGTGGATCTTACCACGCTAGAAATTTTATGTGTAGTCACGCTCCAGATAGGATCGGTTGCTCTTTTTTTACCACCTTCAAGTTCGCCAGGTTCATATAAATGTCTAACTGTAACATTACCTAATACTGGTTGAGAGAAAGATTCATGTCGTTGTCCGTTATAGCTACGGGGTATATATTTTTTTTTTGATCGCATTAGAAGGTTTCATGGAAGTTGCACGAGTAATTTCATTATTCAACGCAGCTATCACACTCGGTAATCTTGCAACCCATTCACGAGATCTATCCTTGAGGTCAGTAGATATTTCCTTTGCATATTGGTATCCAAATAACCGCTCAGCAAGTGTTCTATTAAATCGTTCAACGATTGCCTGATCACGATGAATTTCAGTATGTCCTCGTCTGATTTTAACGTTATGCTTCTTCATCAACGATGATACTACTCCAAGAAATTCTTTACCAGGATCAACTTGTAATAACCGTGGCCATCGTAGACCACCACGTTGATAAATGCGCTCAAACGCAGATGCAACTTCAGATGCTGTCTTTGTTGATAATGGCTCCGCTTCTTTATATCTACTCGCAACATCAACAACAGTTAATGCGTATTTGTACGTGCGTGATTTTCGTCCACGTGTTTTAATGGTATCGTGTGGTAAAAACAAAATATCCGCTTGATGAACTTCATTAGGAACACTAACATCAAAATGCGCATACTGAATTCTTTTAGGTGGACTTAGGAAGATTTGCCATATTGCCTGTCGTGCTAACCATGATGCAGCAACATCACGTGAAACTTTTGCTGCTTCGGCGAGTTTACTAATCGCTGCTTTACCTCTCCAGAATCCTCTCGGGGAATAATAAACAGATTCCATTATGATAGTTATATAATTAATTACCAGCCCCTAGCACTAGTTTACCTTTCATAGCAGTTTTTACTAGAAAGCTAGCGAGAGATTCTCTGAGAGATTTATTAGGTATAGAATTTAACGCGTGAATCAATTTCACATCTGCGAGATGTCGTTGTTGCAAATCCTTACTTTTATACGCGACATCATGAACGTGACACGCTTGATCAATCTTATTTACTGGATACTCTCCTGGTTTTGGTTGATCTCGTTCGTCAAGTCGGATATCAAGTCGAGTTCCTGGACCACAATAATTATATCCGGGTAAATGTTTCTCACCGGGGTATTTAGCCCATGGAGTTCCTGGTAATTTTCCTAACGAAGCAGCAATATCCCCACCTGTCTTTATTCCTGACTTAGTCATGGAGACAAATTTATATTTCCTGGTGCCACATTTCACACACTTACCTGTAAGTGCTCGTCTTTTATTTTTTGTTGTTATTGTCGTTAATTCAGTAGTAGGTGTAGATGCTCTGCATCGAACACAATATAGACTCATATTATTAATTATATGGATATAATTGACTTTTCTGCGACACGAAAACAAGAACCAGTAAGGCACCATCCAGCGTTACCAAATTCTATCAGAATGATTATAATAGGCCCATCTGGAAGTGGAAAGACGCAATTATTGCTAAATCTAATAATGAGATGGCTCAAGTGGGATAAATTATATTTGATAGCGCCATCTGCAGATGATCAGCGATGTTACGAAGTGCTTAAAGATTTTAATGAAAACGCAAAATTGTTGCATGAAGACAGTGAAGTCATAGACTTTATTACTGATATTGATGAAGCGCCATCTGTAGATGATCTGGATGGATTCATTAATAATTTAGTAGTGTATGATGATGTTATGCTGGACAAACAATCCAATCCAGCTCGGATATTTTCACGAGGTCGTCACAAAAACACAGACGTGATTTATGTTACACAGCGTTATACACAAATTCCAAAAGTGATCAGGGATAACTGTAACATTTTAGTTGTGTTCAACGGAGTTGATAATCATACGCTGCAAAACATTTATTATACTTGGTGTTCTGGGGACATGGACATGAACAAATTTAAAAATTTCTTTTCAAAAGCACAAGCTGCTCCCTTTGGTTTTGTAACAATAAATTTACATGATCCGAGGTCAAGATATCGTAATGGACTTGATACAATTTTTGGATAAAACCATAGCAGCAGAGAGGGTGGACGACATACGCGTAGTGACCAGATTGTGAAAAAATCAGAAAAAATCTGGTCAATTAGAGAAGTTTTTACTATTAAGACAAAAACTTTTTTTTCAGCCTTCGTAGGAACCCTTAATTTCAAAAAATAAGGTCTCTACAAAGTTGTAGGGTCCACCCTCTCTGCTGCTTGAGCTGATGCCTGCGCTGTCCACAGAACTCTTGCCATCTTCCTTTACAAACGGGGATGATCATATCTGCCTGGCCGCCTGATCCATCAGAAGGGACTTTCCAAGCGGAGCCAGGTGTAGCTGTTCATTCTGGGTCAACACTTGCAGGTAGTACCATCAACTGTTACTTACGGAAGCAGGCGATGCCTGACTTGACTTGAAGGAAATTTGCTATTTCAATCTGTTAAACCTATTCCAAGCCAATATTTCTGAGTATAAATTAAAAAGAAATTTTGCTTGCTCCGAGTCACAGATATATTTCATCTCTTGGGTGGAAAACGTAAAAAGTTTAACCACCAGATGAAAATAAACGGACACTTACCGCCTTATGCCCATGTGTAACTATGATTGTCGCATTGCAGCCTGGAGATCAAACAATGTTTAATATTTAGAAAAATACCTCGAGTTTATTGTATGAAAACAAAACTGTATAAAATTCATTTATTATCGGACCTCCTACCTGTCGTAAAGTGACAAAAATAAGTCGCATATTCAAAATTTGAGAAATTCCCTCACATCTTAAAACATGCAATGCAAATAATTATAATGCAGTTATTAAAATAGATTACACACTCAAATTCGGGCTCAGCGACTCATTCTCATCATCTCAAACTGGGTATTAGCTCGGTGAACTTCACATCTTTCACATTTAGTTCTTTGGATCGATTCCTTTGGACTTATAACTGTATAACACATATTAGGTCATTATAACACAGTACAAAAAGAAAGGTATTAAAACAGTATGTTATTCTCTTCGATAAGATTTACATTCACTACTTGATATATTTTTATACATCTTGCTAAACACTGTTAATGAGGTAAATGGAACTTATATGTCTTGCTTTATTATAGTGTAGTAAATAAATAAATAAATAGTTGTGAAGAACTTGGGATCTTCAGAGGACTAAACAAAGATACATATGATATCCTTTGAGTCTGAAGTTTTTCGTAAATAAAACAACAATTTTGGGTGTTAGTAAAAAAAATTCCATTCAAAGTTAATATGAAACTAAGGTGAATATTATTTATCGAACGCCTTTTTAAACGATATATTGGTGAATCGCTGATGTAAAATTCGGGAAGTTGTGATTTCAAATGAAAAAATGAAATGAAGATTTCCATTAATCTCGGAACAGTTTAACTTTTACATGCAAAGAAAGGAATCCTGCTTTGAGCTAGCAATGACAATTTCAGTTGTTTTGCCTCTGTGGAAAGGGTGGAAATGATGATAATACACAAAATAATTATAATTATTTGACAATTCTGTGTCATTTGGATCTATATTAAATTGGATCCACTTCTAGTAGAGCCAGTGTCAGTGGTCCTTACCAGCGTGGAAAGGGTGGGGAACAGTGATAATCTCAAAACCAAATATTTTTCAATTTGATATAACCTGGATCTGTAGAAAACTGAATACCAAACTGATTTCTAGCAGTGGTTATTGTCCGTGTAATCGCTGGCGTTGTGGCACTCATGTACCACGCGGCAGTGACACTCAAGGAATTGACACTATGTGTCCTGTCCCCCAGTGCAATTAATCATGCAGAAACAGTCTGAATCCTGCGTACAGTTTTGATTGAATAGGTACGGTTGGAACAAGAAGAAACATAAACGCAATAATTTGACCTTCATTTTTAGTAAATATATGAGATTTGCTACAACAGCTTTGCAAATATTTCTCATTTGTTCCTTGAGTCATTCAGCTGGAATCTAGGGTTCTAGGCATTGAAGTTAGAGACTTTAAACTCCTAAATGTGTCTACAGGGTGTTTTGAAGACGTTTCACCTTTTATTGGCCTATCTAAAATTTCCATAGATCTGTGTGTTCGAGGGTGTATGAACGTATTATGTAGGCATAGGATGTTCCCGCATATCAACCAGAAATTTTAACTGATATTGGTAGTTGCTTAAACTATTGAGCGATCACTATTATCCATACATGGAATTTAATGAGGACGATTAGACATAGGAAACCTAATGCAACTACGTTTGAGTCGTTGATTTTATGGAGGATATGTTTAATGAATGACAACAAATAAAGGTCTGCGATACATTCTGATGTGGTGACTGCAACCAACTTCTAAGTTCCTTTTTAATATCCCGTATTAATTTATGTTGGCTTACTGTTACTTAAAATCGAGACCTTGATATCGAAAAAAAACCTCCAGTTTTCAAATTAATACAACTAACACATCTATTTTTTGCACCCATATACA
Organism: Megalonaias nervosa; assembly: GCA_016617855.1. NCBI lineage: Eukaryota > Metazoa > Mollusca > Bivalvia > Unionida > Unionidae > Megalonaias > Megalonaias nervosa. Next base: position 11,731 of record JAECUM010043579.1, read on the forward strand.
TAAAAATTGTGAAAATGTCTATTGCATTGTTTACCAGGACAAATTAATGAGTGCAGTGGTTGGCCGCGGAATTAAGCGGACACAAATGCTATACCTTACTGCGGTAAAAATAACCGAGATTACTCAATAGCCCCCCTAAAGATGAAACGACAAGCAAGCATACGAACATGGATTCATGTAAAGAGAAAAAAAACCACAGTATTTTTTTCTTTCAATTTCTTCCAAATGACGCAGATGCATGGATTGCGGTCATTTCTTTACGGCAATGTTCACATGTCAAATGTTTCAACAAATGACCCATGTTAATCTACGTCTGTTATTGAGAATGTGGCAGTGTTATATCGTCATAAATGTCACTTATGTTTCAAAACTACTCTCAAAGCAATTACACTGGAACATTTCATAACACATACATACATACACACATACATACATACATACATACATACATACATACATACATACATGTTAAACAATCATTTCAGGATATGAGAAATAAAATTGCCTCTTAAGTCTGATAATTACTTAATACAGGTTTATTTCTTTTCCATTTGGTAGTAGGAACTTTAATAATATGTTAACAAAGTTAAATCATCCTCGAGATGCAAATACAACCGTCATTATTCGGTTAGAAAGCATGTTGAGAGGATATTTGTGTCTAGCGTATTCTTATTGGCTAAAGATAGATAGATAGATATATATATATATATATAGATAGATAGATAGACAGACAGACAGACAGACAGATAGATAGATAGATAGATATATAGATAGATATATAGACAGACAGACAGACAGATAGATAGACAGACAGACAGACAGACAGACAGACAGATAGATAGATAGATAGATAGATAGATAGATAGATAGATAGATAGATAGATAGATTTAACATACACATCTAGAATACGTTCCTGTGAATGATTACAATGTTAATACATGAATACAACACTTTCATAATGACACAGTGGGCATCGATTACAAATTTCTATGAAGCCTTCTCTCTGTAAGTGGTGTTCAGGTCACACTATTATTGAACGATCATGATGTTACCAGGGAGCAATATCGGTCGTCCCTAACAGCAACTGCAGCAGTGCCAGGCAGTGCTGATGTTGGAAGATATCTCAAAAATATCCTGAGGTTAGGAGCTTGCAGTATCGGATATCCCTGCCAGCACTGCCAGGTACCCGCTGCTGCTGCTGGGAGATATCTAAAAAAAAACTGTAGTTAGCCATGAGCAGCATCGGTCATTCCCACCATAACTGCCAGGCACCTGCTGCTGCTGCTGCTGGGAGGTATCTCATATAGGACTCTTAAAATTTAAACGCTGACAGACACCTTATCATTTACAGAGGAGACAAAAGCCCACACCGGCTGACACTGCGCATGTCCGTAGTCAAATTCAGGTCTTGGAGGAAAAGAGATTAATGTCAAAAATTAGGATTATTATCAACATATAATCTATACACAGGACCTCATAACGTCCTTAAAACCTCAAAGCACTGACAATCATTACACTGGTCATAAAGTGGGCATGAACCAACACTGCGTATCCCCTCATGAAAATTCAGATCTGCAAGAAAAAGATGAATGTCGAAAGACGAATTTATTAATACACTTTGCAATGGACCCTCTATAACAGATTATAAAGTCATTAAAGGCCTAAAACACCATTACCATATGGATCATGAAAGGGGCATGTTTGTCTGTGCATGCCTATGAGACAAACTTTTGGGAAAAATATATCTGTAACAAAAACCTGGCTTTTATGTAAAGATAATATAATACAATCAGTATAACGCGCTACTTACTGTTATTAAAACCTTAAACCATTGATAAAAACCATATGGGGCACGGAGAAAAAGAAATCAATGTCTAGCGTCAGATTTGTTACACATGTATTCAATAGAAGGGACCACAAAAAGTCCTTACAAATCTAAAACATTAGCTATCACGACAGAGGCCATAGAGGGGTTAAGACCATACCAAGATGATAATGCGCATGCTCACGGTAACACTTCAGCTCATGAGAAAAAGGGACCAATGTGAAACTTGTGTCATTTTAGACATAATATAATATATCTCATTGTACAGACTGTAGAGTCCATGAAAACCTACAACCTAAAACACTGCTATGAAACATATGGGTCATGCAGGGGACTGTAGATCACAACAGCTCTCACTATGCCTGCACAGAGAAAAATGAAAATTTTGAGAAAAGGAGGTTAATGTCAAAAGTCGGGCTTATTATACATTATAACATAGGTCTAAACACTGACAAACACATAGGAGTCCTGAGGGTGACAGGGGCTTGCACCATCTCACACTGTGCATGCCTATGGGTGAAAAAAAAACCCAACAAATTTTCGAGATAAAGATATGAATATAAAAAATCTGGCTTTTTTAACATGTTATATTAGCCCCTACAAAATTGGGCATGGGGCTTTATACTAACGAGACCTTGAATGAGTTGGATTTTTCTGTGTTATATGATTTCATTTTCAGGACTGATGCTTCCTCCTTGCCCTTCCTACCGACTTTAGTTTCCGCATGAGAACTTTACCAAGGATTGTTCGATCTCAGCTAAATTTGTTATATGACCTGTTACGTGTTTAGGCTCGTACAAAAGTAACAAAGAAAAGAGTGAAGCCAACAAGCTTTGTAAATTTTAACAGAATAATTTATTTCCCTAGAAAACAAGGTAAAAATATGAAAAAGGACTTACGGTTTGTGAATCTAATCCAAAAATTAATCCTAGAATCTAGAAATATAAGTCATATCACTAAAAACTTCTAAATGAATCAAAGTTCAAATCCCGATGAAGTTCTAAGATGGAAGGCGATGACGTCCTCTATAACCTGTCCTGTGCTGTTGTGTCAACAGTTACTTGTTGAATCACTAATTCCGGCTTTAGAATTCCAAATAATTTCCAATAAATGTCTTTGTACAAGAATTTTGATGAAGAAGAGCACTTGTATGTTTTCCAGAGAAATTAATTACTAATTCCGACAACTAGAAAAACTTAGCTCAAACTGATCACAACACAAAAATACCTCTGAGCTCCGAAGGTATCAGTTTACGACTGACTATTTCACTATGAAATATCTGTTTTAACCCTTAACTAAAACGCAGTTTAGACTACGTGATGGGTCACGTAATCACTTAGTTCGAACAACGCAGTAAAATAATATGTCAGTTAGCACGTAGGCTATTTACGGGTTCGATTGTACTAAACGAATCTTTCTATAAGATTCAATAATAAAAGTTGTTTACAAAATAGAGCTAACACGCAAGCCAAGTATGACCTTGATTACGACTAATGATTTTCACTCTGTGTTTACCAATTTCTGAATCAAGGTCAGGAACTAGGTCAGCTAAATATGCCATGTAGCAACACTACTGCGTTTTAATCAGGTCAAAACAGAAAACTGAATTTTCCGAAAAAAGTCAAATCCAGTGAATAGAGTTATCATTACAATAACATGTAATGAAATAAAAATAAATTAAAATTTAAATCTAACACAAAAGTAATTTAAATCACATATAAGTAACAGACTTAATATTAATTAGACCTTGAATAAATTTGATTGTCAGTTTTACACAGCATTTAGAAGAGTTATGGCCCCTGATTGTCCGTCTTATTAAGTTTGCTTTCCACTGCATAACTCTGCTAAGAATCGTTAGACTTAAACAAAATTTAGAAGTACTCTACGTTTTAACAAATAGTAAGAATTAGAGCGTGTGTGATTTCTATCATTCAACTGCATTACTTCTGGCAATGAGTGCTTCTGATCTTCCATCTTTCATTGTTCTGTTTGCATCATTAGTGTGCCTAGAATTCTTGGAATTTTACTAAATTAGGCATGTATCACTTAATTGCTGAGACTTTTGATGTATTCAAATGTTAATATTCCACATCGTCATTTCGAGGAGTTATGGCCCCTTAATAACTATTATTTCCTAACTTTGGTTTCGTTACCCAAGTTCCTGTGTGTAATGCTTTACCGAGTACATTCTATTAAAGCAGGCCCTTTGCAATGCACCCATCGTTAAAACCTCTAGTTCATGATCATTATTAATGGACGAGATGGATTAAATAAACTATATAGTTAACAAGTAAGGTCATGTATAACAGAATATACATATCAGCTGACGTGGTGTAGGAGTTCAAAAAAATGTATGACATCTCCCGTGCAAACTCGTTATCACTTGTTTTCGTGAGTTATGCAGTAGATATTCTGTTTAGAATGCGTGTACCCAAGATACAGATTATATAATATCGCTGCCTTGATTCGGCGTTTAAATATCTTTATTTATCAGACAGTTGCTATCATTCAGAAAGGTATACATCCTACCTATAGGTTAGTTGTTGGCAGGAACAAAGATATGTATCATATGTTCAACCTCTTTCTCTACCATATCAATATTTTAATCTAGATATTAGCTTAGTCAAAATTAACTACCCCCATAACGCAAAAGTGACAATCGAATTGTTTGCTTTCGTCTCAAGTGTGTTCCCTTTAAGTTATGTGATACAGTTATGTAAAGGTCTTTAATTATGTTAAATGATTCACTGATTATAAGGAAATGTTATTTCGGTACAGTCAGATGTTTTAATTTATCTTTCCAATGCATTTGTACTGATGATTGTTAAGTGTTTTAACTCCAAGCAGTCTTAAATTTATAATGAAGGGGTTGCTGATTGTTCTTGGATGGTTTCAAAGTACTTTATTGGCAAATGCACGCCAAGAAAATGTGAGCTAAGTGCCTCTCCAAGAAACACAGCGGCAGCTGACCAGGGTAGAGATGGGCAGACAAAGAAAACGCGACTCATAACATTACATGTACGACGTTCTATCAAGGGATACAATAAAATGGTATCAAACATATGAGTCATAAAAAGACGAGAAAACTGAAAATATATATTTAATTATCCATCAGTTATGAGCTTTCTTTTCATCCTTTTATCAGCTATTATTTGTCTTGCAAATAAACCATAGATAATTCAACCTGGAAAGACAAGAAGAATGACGAGTTTTTTTTATATCATTGTAAAATTTAGTGGCCTATGTTTCGATTTTAGCTACAATAACCCATGTTAATCATGCTAAATCATTTAGATAAGAAATTGTAAACGTCAGAAGGCATTTAAGTCCCATTTAGGTAAATGTTGTTATTCTGGATACTATCTTGAACATTCTCCTTTAGCGCTTCTCGGAGAATGCATCATACTGTACATCCTAAGACAGAAAGAAGAGAATATGTATACATGATGTGTATTAGTGTACACACACATTATCTTTAAAAGACTGAACATAGAGTTATTTTTCCTAAAGTATACTGTAATCTATTGACTGTGTGAACAAATGTGACATACAACAGTTTGAAGCGCAAAAATTGTCGATTATTCTGAATGAATATCTGTATTTTAACGGCACACAAAATATGTTATAATCTAAAAATGTAAGAGATTTTGGAAATTAGTTCTAGTACTTAAGTTTTGCCTGGCTCCGATTGTTTATACTATTCAGAATTAAAATTAGGAACGCACCATCACGATTTTGACATTTTATTTAAAGCATTGATGTCTCACTGTTTAATGATTCCTGTCAGACACACGAAGAGAACACTTGCGTAGATTCTTTATCTCCAAAGAAAATAATTAAATTAATGAAATTTTGATTAAACATGACAAAATGACTTTTTATCTATCTGACAGACATTACATTAAACTGCCGTGAATGTTCACCTGAAGCACATACTCAAGTATATTATCCGGTACGGATTCTACTTCTGTCTCTGCTTAGAATGTACATTTGACCCAAATATACCATTTCCATGATCTGGATCTATTCCCTGAACTGTAACAACAATAATGTCTTCCAAGTAAAATATTTTGTTTTAAAAATAATTTTCAGTGGCTTCTACACATATAACAAGATCGTATCACTATTTCTTCTAGTTCACTGAGTGAATGCAACATACTGAAAACAAAGTTTTAATGTAGCATGCGCGTTACGTATAATGTGAAGGCGATTAAAACCTATACCCAATTGACAAAAGGATAGTCTGACGACTGAATACTAATGCTTTATATTATATATAAATTACAAATCATATGGCCTATAACAGTCCTTTCAAGTACACCGGAACCGGCACAAGATTGCGTGTCAGAGATTAATTAAGATAATGCCACAAGCTGACAACCAATATAAATGTAAAACTATCCCATCAAGATTTTGTCAAATGCAGATACAAAACAGAGACATGACAAACAATAAACACAAAAGAAAGCGTTGATATTACAGATGGTCAGATGCTATGTCTAATGGAAGTATTTTATGAAAATGTTCGATGTCGGCCCTAATTGGTTTTGACTTGGATGATACAAATAGCAGCTTGATTGGTTTTGACCTGCAAAAAAAATAAATGAAAGTAACAATGGCGTCATCAGTTTTCTCTGTGCAAATTTGGTATAACCGTAGATTTTACCTTGGAGAAGTTGTTTTCCATAGCAACAATAAAACTCTCAAGAACCGCAAACAGCAATATTAATTATAAGCGAGTGAGTGAATAATGAGCAAAATTAATGTATTATTTGATTTAAAAAAACCTAGGGGCTATAAATAATTGATTATTTTTTTGTGTATATGTACCCTTTTTGAAGTCTTCATGGTTTCTCCACATAGTTTCAGTTTTTTAAGGCGGTGTATACAGTAAGATTCCTCTTCGTTCCTGGTTTTCTGTCCATCTTCTTTGTCATCCAATCAGATCTGCGAATATTAATCCCTTTTGTACCTTTCGGTTTCCACGGAATATTGAAGGCCGCAGATCTTACATGTGATGATATAATTTACACTTTCTGCTTTACACGTTATGTTTGGGCCATATATGTTCAATTTATCTTTCTTCTATGTGGACCGCTCCGGTGCACTAGTGGATGCGGGAGGTCGCGGGATGGAACCCCGACCGAGTCATACCAATGACTGATAAAAATAGTACTTGCAGCTGCCTCGCTTGGCGCTCAGCATTAAGAGGTTAGTACTAGGACTGGTCGGCCTGGTGTCAGGATTATGTGACTGGGTGGGACAAGATGCTACATGTCTGCGGCATGATGCCCAATGCAAGACATAAAAACTGTCACACTGCAGACGTCGCAGCGATATGACTGCCAAATTGTTAAAGCTACGTTAAAAAAAATCCAAATCACACACAAAAAATTACACACTCGTCTAAGTGCTTTATAATATGTTGGTCTCTATCATATGTTGACAGGTTTTGCACTTTTTATCACCACGTGACCAAATTTGCCAGCATGGTCTTGGTAAATAATTGTTGTTAGCTTTATTCTATGAAGTATCTGAAGTTTCTTTGGTCTGCGACTGCTGCCATTAGACTGTTTAGGGGGATTAACTTTGGTGTGCCATAAGATCCACAATGGGCCAGTATTTCTGGATGATATGACTTGATTTGTAATTATCTGGATGATAGATCAGGATAAATGGTATTCAATCAACATTTTCCTTTCCTGTTAGGTCATTACGGTTTCTTTGTTTTGCTCTTTATGTTGCCTCCGTGATCAGGTCTCCTTCGTAATCTCAGTTCATCAAATGTTCTGAGAACTCTTCAGATCTTCTATGGAATATTTCATTGTCGTATCCTATTCGGAGTATCCTCAGTGTCTTGCTATATGGAATCTTCTTAACAGGTGGGTTAGAGTACATATTTTAGTGGAGTTTGTTATCTACCTTTCTGTTTTTTCTGTACAGAAAAAATGTCAATTGAATTGGAGATTTCTGCTGTGTGAATTTTACTGAAGGACGGAAGTTTTTTGCTTTTGATATGAAATCATCCAAATTTTCTCTTCCATGTTTCACTTCATTTCTCTATACCTGCTGGAATGAGTTGACTGATGCTAGAAGTTGATCTTCCAGTCTTCCAATAAAAACATTATTCAAAGTGTTGTTTCAAGTAATGGTAAATCACAATCTTGTAGGCAAACAAACTGGAAAATATTAAAGTTAATTATAACTTATTTAAGTTTATTCTTCAACTTGATATCGAAATTAAGAATTAGCACCGTAAGACAGAAGGGTGATTTTTTTTAATTTTCAGAATATTATCGAAGTTTGAGAGAGACAAATCATATAAACTAATTGTTTCATCCAACTCTCGCCAATTAAATTCACCTATAATTCTAAGAAAGTATGTATTACGTAAGTGGGTTATAACACCGTGTTGTTCTTTAACAATAAATAATCTATAAAGGCTAGATTACGTTTTCTAACCATTTCCATTCTCGATCTGTTTACCAATCGAAAAAAGTACATGAATTTAAGACTTATTCACCAAATTAATCATATAAATTCTAAACATAATTCTTTAATTTAATTTTTTTATTTGTTACGGTTACTACTTCAAAGGCATATAGTCTTTTGTCTTGCGAATTCACTTTATGTTATCTATTTTGTGTGCATTAAACAAAAAATACCGTATTTGAATTTTTGCCAGATAAAGCAAATAAAACTAGCTAGATAAGACACAACACGGTCTTGTAAATTCGACTTATCGAATACAGTCGTTGATATAATAATAGTACTTTTAAATGAAAAAAAATTGCTAAATATTCTTTTTATATTAAAATCCTTTGGCAAAGCTCGTGCTGGTTTGAAATTGTTTTAAACTTTAGAATAACTTTGATTTTAGAGAGACCCAAATGACATAACTAAACGGCATAATCCCTAATTGATCTCTGTATATATTTACTTTGATACACATCTGTTTAAATTAACTTTTATTATTTTGTTGAAGATTTGCCCCACTTGTTTTGCTGTGTTATGCGATGTTAAAACATATCTGTTTGATGTATCTTTTAATACAAGATCACCTTTCTAACTGATATTTCCATGACTACTGAGTAAATGTCAATTGCAAAGTTTGGTATTTTAGTAAACCCTTACCATCACTTTATATACCAGTTGGTAGGAAAGAAAATCGTTTCATTATAAAACAATTTCCAACGTTGAAATAGTTGCTAAAAATCTAAGCACTACTTTCTATTTGTTTACATTTCCCGGAAGTAGGACGAAAATTAAGTGCCATAAAGATGAGGATTAATTACAAAGAATAATTCCGAATAAACACGATTACTTGAAAGTCTATAGTGACGAGTCTGAACACAATTATATTTTTCAAAACATAGCAAGCCTATTTTAGTCTCGATCGGTAATGATAAATTCTTAGAGTTTAGTTCTCGGAGGCAACATAATATGAACCAAAGCTAACTGTCTTTAATTCCAATCACGACTGCATTCGTATTCAAGAACACAATGCTAATACGAAGGAAGCATCCTATGATTCTGTTCATGTCTGTCTCCAGTGTATCTTTAATAAAGATAACTGATAATGAATTGCAGAAATTTCTTGTGATTTAGTGCGATGATTACACATATAATATGCTTTATTGGCAACCTTTATAACCTTCCTGATGATACATCCAACAGTTATAATCGCATAAAGGCTTCAGAGCGAGTATAAAAAGTCAATATCAAGGGAATCATCTTTTCTGGTTTCCATTAAATTATCGCCGTTATTGAAAATCCAGAGCAATGCATACGACGATCTGAAACCTTTTCTGGAATATTCAATTCTTTTGGACTTAAATATAACTTTTTCAGGATACATTTGGATTCAACTGATAATGTTGTAAGTGTTTCATACATGTTCTTTATATATATATATATATATATATATATATATATATATATATATATATATATATATATATATACACACACAAAAATGTTTAAATTCCTGAGACAGTTCTTAAAATAGTAAACTAATCAGAATTCGCATCATTTCTCTAGACAATTAGTAACAGCTTGATGAAAACACGTTTCACAGTATATATTATTAGCCACACAAATATCAGTGTACAGAATGGATATTTAAGTACGAAACATAGATAATGCAAAGTCGGTTAAGGAATGGGTCACATCAACGCTTTTTGTGCTGAGTCGCTATTTCTTTTGGTCTTGAGATTATTTACCGTAGCACCAACCAGTGAGGAATGGTTCCAGACGTTCAGTGAACGCGATATTCTTCCATATTAGGAAGAGGCAACGTAGCGGTTCATTACTAATTGGCTGTTCCGGGTTTAACTTTATCTAATATTATATACAGTACATAAGCTGTTTAACTTGAATGAATACCACACCAATAAATTTCAATGAGTTTGACGGAAAATGACGTCAATGGTAATAGTTTCGAAACGTTGCCTACAAGCGCCAGAACAGATCATCAAATGTAATCAACACGCTAGATATCATTTATCTTCCATTTTGAAATAAAGTCGGCGTATTGGCTTTGTAACAGGCATTTTCCACAATATTGAATTTCTTATGTAACTTCTTAAAAAGGATACCATCCATTTAGAGGGTCATCGAAACCTTAACCATTCGGTAGAATGTATTGCATGAGGCGCAATATGGTCCCATTTTATTTTACCCTGAAAATTGTAAATTTCAAGAACTATTCTTAGATATGTACCAATATTTTATTTCAATAGTACTTTTACATATAACAAGTTTAAACCTAACTTTGTCTCTTCTGATCAAGTAATTGTAAAGTCTTGCAAGAAAAATATCTTTTGCTGATCTGGAAGCGAACAAAATTTGTGAAGAAAACATTAATTTTCTTTTCTCAGCTTCAGCAAATATCTTACATAAACCCAGACTGCATATGTTCGGGTGTTCGTGCGAAATCCTTGACAGTTATGGCCACATTTAAGTTGAAACGTGAATATGTTTTTATCAAGTAATATCTAAGTCAAAAGAGGCACGATTTACAGTGTAATAAGCTGCATTTTTCTTGGCTGGAAAAACACCATTTCTTTAATTGCCTATAGTATTATTTTGCAATATATTGGGTTAGCTTGTCCTTTGAAGGTTTATTGAAAGGTTTATATTTGGTAACAAAGAATACCAATGGAAAAGGATCGAGAAGATTAAAAGCTAATAACCTAATTTTAAAGGTAAATTACACCAGCTTCTTCAACCATAATTATACATATTAATACTTGTTTTTCTTTATTGCATATTGTTTACTGTTTATATAGTGGAGGTTTTATACGCACGGCTTAACCGTAAAGCGTATAATCACTGACTTGGTAGTTTAAGACGCAGAGATTTGTTGGTCGATATTTGGTTGTTTCTCTTTACACATACCATAGAATATAGTTAGGAATGATCACATTACCCTCTGTAGACAACAATACATGTCTCATGGAAATTTCTCCAATTTTAACCTTTCACATATAAGTCTTTCTGTGGAATCGAGGCAAGTGAAAATCATGGAAGTAGCCATATGCAATACCAAACATGCCATTTAACGAGCTCTCTCATTGGTCAATTTAATCCGCTTTCAACTGGCAGTAACTATTGTATCCACTAAAGCACATTTGTTCAAAACAATTCTTAGGCTACTTACATATGCCAAGAGTCAATATAAACCGAAATGGAACGACGACAGTTGTCTAGCAAATAGAGTGCTAGACAGCATAGACTAAAATAACTGATACACGTTTCAGCTCATGTGAATATTCAGTCATAACGCTTATCGGGGATATTTCTCATCAACGCGGACCTTGCTTTCTGCTTAACGTTTAGCTTTGGCTGTTCATTAATTGCGCCATTAGGAACTCTTAAGCTTGAAGCAGGGCCATCAGCATTTATGCTTAATTTCGTTTTAAACATACCAGGAGCTGGGATTCTCGAGGATGCCATAATAACGGTGTTGCAACAACCTTAGAGAACGTACTGAAAAGCAACAAAACCTATAATCCATAGTCCAATAGCCCAGTCTTAACATGCCCGGCCCTAGGGCAAGGTGAACGAGGAAATCGCATTTGGCCCCGCGCTTCTCCGCAATGCAGTTTTTGTGCTTGGAGCCCCGTGCTCATCGCTTGCTGCCTTTGGCCCCGCACATCCTAGGGCCGAGCCTGAGTCTTAAAATGAAGCATGATCCGAGTTGATAGTCGATAATGGTGTATGTCCAACTGCATTACATACTGATAGTTTGTGTAAGAAGGTTTAGCTGTTGGAAACGCTTAGTCTTGAGAATTTGTGGTATATATTGGGATAACACTTAATATTCATGGAATCTGTATCTGAAAGGTTTATGTTGTTTTAATGACGAGTGAGTGCCTTGCTTAAGCTGTTTTCTACGAGCCCTTCCATGAAAACGCATAAACAACTCGTATTTTTTGGATATCGTTTATTTCTTATGTCTTAAATGTCTCAGTTAATTTCCCATTGTGGGACAGTAAACTAGCAAACCCATTAAATTTGATAAAGTTTTAGTTTAGAAAAATATGAAGTAATGCATGATGCTGGTTACCACACATTTATTTAAACTAACGTACAACATTTTTATATACATATATTCGAAAGACTCTCTAAATTGTTAAAAAAAAAAGGAAATTTTCCATGCACCACAACCATTAAAGACCAAGGTAAAAAGTTTTCCTAATTCTTGTATGTTTGGATATTTTCTTTAAAACATTTCTAGTTTTATGTACTTTATGCCTCTCAGTTCTCTTTATCTTCATTCAAGAAAATGCCCATTTTTATTCACCACCTGAAAACATCTAGACTTGCTATTTTAGTGGAAACTGGATGAAAATTCTCACTAAGGAAAGTCACAGCGTGAGAAATCAGGTACATAACTAGCCCTCAGACTGTAGACTGCAATTAGCTGTAAATAGGTGTTTACAGGTTTTAAACTCAGTCGTAATAATGAGCCTGTTTACAAGTTTGGGTTAATTTCCTATTGGAAGATTACGTCAGGTATGTTGTTTTTCGATATAAGTTACGTAGGAGGCATTGTGACTTAGAGTATAAAACAATTTGATATAGTAATATTGTTGGTATATCAAATTTTGTTCCTCCCATGTTATACGCATACGTAAAGTTTCAACATTAGTTATATTTCAACAGTAACCTATCGTTTTAATATACTCTAAATCTGTGATGAATTTCCACTGACAAATCATTAGCGTTGTAATAAAATAACAATACAATATTAGTAATCCCGGTTTTTTCAACCGTGTTAAACCTAACATGGTACACAATTTCGTCGAATTCCAGTCTCCATCTCTCTCTTATGCATAAGGGACAAAATACAGGGAGATCTGTAAAGTGAGAGACTAAAAAGTAAACTGAACTTGCGTCAGTTTACCTACAAAAACCTCGGTCTCCGTAACGGTTAGGTATACATGTTCAATGGGCTTTTAATATTGTGTTCACAATACCAATGATACATAGTTGGAATAGCCTATCGATACTATAAATTCAATTTTTTTTTGTTAGGAGTAAAAGATAGAGTATAACCAACTTAATGCGTTGTTTGTTTGTTATTTTTTAAAATTGTTTTCGTAAGTTTAATATAAAATATTAATGATGTTCTAAAACCAGATTATTTAATATTAAAATGCCATTCTCTCCTCCCCCACCGGCCTTTCTCTCTCACTGTGTTAGATGGAAGGGCAGCAGACTAATCGACGAATAGAAAAACATAGCAACGGGCAATACATAAATGCATTTATCGGAAGCCTCCCCAAACATACCACATCTCTCTCTCTCTCTCTCTCTCTCTCTCTCTCTCTCTCTCTCTCTCTCAGCTGCCTGAAGTCAAACGTATATATATATATATATATATATATATATATATATATATATATATGTTATATAAATAAAATATAAGTATTGTATGTACGCTGTATCTTTGATTCATTCCTAGTTCCTATTTCCTATGTTTTTCTTTTAAAATCAGTCGGCAGATATATTTAATTTGTGTTAAGCTATAATAAGTTATAATTTGAGAGGAATCATTTGTTTCCATTATTAACTGGAATTACAACGTTCTCAATTTTGTCTGCACTAAATCAATATTTAGGGATTATTGCGAATTTATTCAAAGCAGTTTTGAACAATGTCATTTTTACAGAAGAAGGCTGATGACACTTCAACATATGCAAGGATATGGGTACATTAGCACGTCTGAGACCTGGAATTCATTCAGAACACTCTGTTGGATATGTGATAGAGCACTTTAGTATTATTTTGGATTTAATTCCTAATACTGTAAGTTCCTATTAAATTTTCGTTCTATAACTTCTTGAATTAAATTATTTATTAAGTTATACACAACTAAACTACAAGATTATTTCGACATGAAAATATATGATCAAGACACATTGCTTATGGTATTTGTCATCTTCGCTGGCCAAGGTTGCGATGTCATAACCCTATCTACATCTAGGCGTATCGAGCAGATATTTCTATGCTTGGGGTCTGTGAATTTCATTGGATGCGGCAGCAAGCCACTGCATCCAATCAAAATTAAGTTCTTCAGATTTCGACACTGTTACTAAATGATCGAGATAAATGGAGCACACAGCTTCAATGGACTGATAAATAAGCAATTTCTTTTTGCCGGTCCGTGTTTTCACAAATACCTTTCACTCAAACATACCTGTAATAGCTTCCCTCTGGTACATAGTCATACTTTCGATGTTAAACTTCCAAAGTATCCGTTTTAGGTCAATTGCCCCCACTGTTTTCGGCCGATGTACAATGCACCACGCTATTGGTTAGTTGCCATTACATGCGAAGGGAGGTAACTCATGAAATCCAATAGATGTCGCTTGGACAAAGCCCCAACATATGTGTTCGATCTGCCAGGGTTATAGGGTTATTGACTAACGAAAATGAGTATTTGTCAAGTGCAGTGAGATAATTGATTGAGTAGTGCAGATTAATTACTAAAAGAGTGGAATTCGTTGGTGGATGGTTGTTAATTTTTAAAGGTATTTTCGACAATTATTAGCTACATGAAATCGAGGAAACGAGAACCAACTGCCGTTTCAAAGGGCACAACGAATCAGCTGATTAGAATTGTCACGGGTGGGTATTGAAGTTGCACTCCTTGGACCCAGAGATTACTAATGGAGCTGCCGCTGATTGCTACAACTGGGAGATTCACGGACAGTAACGTAAATGACATTTTGTGTTCAAAGTAGATTCGATTGTAAGAACTTCATATACATGGTAAAATGGGATAACATTTTTCATGTGTGAATGGACCGTAATGTAATCAAAATTCAGCATAATATTTTCTTTAGTTCTTTTAATTTATACCATAATAAGTATTCTGATATGTATTTATCGGAAACGATTCTTATTATGATTGCATACCATCGTTTAATATTAATATTCAGTCAATCTAATGTACAGGATATGCTATGGATTGAAAGTGATATGACATGGAAATGTAGAACACTTGCATTATTTATTAATATATGCTGTCAGATGCGGTCCATCGGTTAACGAGTGTAGTTTAAAAATTGCCTATTTTACACAGCATTCAAATTTGTACAAAAATACCATCCAAAATCGGACAAAAAAGGCAGGGTTTGAAAGTTGTTGAGGGAGCTTCTGTAGTAAAATTAAAATAAAGTGTAAATGATTCAGTTAGAATTCAAAATGAATACAAAAATGAAATAGAGTTAACACATGAATCCACAACCTACCATGTTTATTCCACGGACCAGTTCTTATATTAGAAATTTAAAATACGTTCCTTTTTAAGTTTTAGTGCTATTATTACAATGAAACAATATTTTCAGGCAAAAACCCACTGCTAACTAAATAGACTAACCTTGTCAACCTTGTGGTATAAATAGCTTTATATTCTGTGTAAAACTAAGTTTAGATATTATGTACTCATTACTCGAGTGTGACAATATCTGGCCTAACACGTGAACTATTTACAGATTGTAGCATATACCTGATGTTTGAGAATAGGTTTCATAGAGGTATTAACATGACCCCTAACAGATAAAAAACGGAGGTATTAATCTGACCTCTAACAGATGTACAACAGAGGTATTAACGTGACCTTTAACAGATATACAACAGAGGTATTAACATGACCCCTAACAGATGTTCCACAGTTAATCATGCATATTATGCATCAGATAATTGCAAGATTAAAGACGACGATTAAATTGATAGGAGAAAACCGAAATTATTCGTCATTTACAGCATTCCTCTATGTTAATAAGCAATGTGTCAACATTGACAAGAAATATAAAATAGCAATATGTCAACATTGACAAGAAATATAAAATAGAAAGAGAAATGAATAGAAAAGGAAACTAAAATGGTCTGAGAATAACTTTGCTCATCATCCCCAATGATATTGAACTCAAATACATACTCGAAGTGGTCATGGCTATTCTAATGAGTTGATGATTAATTCAAGGACGAATCCAACAGCCCCAGAGAATTTAGTGCCCCTATCCTGTCTTCAAGGACGAATCCAATAGCCCCTGAAAATTGCATGCCCCTATCCTGTCTTCAAGGACGAATCCAATAGCCCCTGAAAATTTAGTGGCCCCATCATGTCTGAAAAAATGTGATTTAGTTCCTGCGCACATTTGTGGCTAAATACGTATATGATAACTATAACGACCAAATCTAAGAAGATAAAATGTTTATATTAGCCAACAATACAATATTCAGACAACTAGAGCATCTACGAAAGAGACTGACTGTAAAAATCTGTGTACATAAAAAATGAAATATGGTTAAATGTAGTTTATAATAAACGTATCCAGTGCTATATACTACTTGACTGTTACCTTAACCTCTGACCTTCACCCTTGGCCGCTGACTTTCAGAATTCAACTAGAAATCCTGGATTAATATACACTTTCAGTTTAAACAATAACAAATTACAGTCTGAACTAAATGCTCAGTACCAAAACCTTACAATAAATCATTTAATGCCGCAAACAACAGAATTAAACTAATATATATATATATATATATATATATATATATAGAGAGAGAGAGAGAGAGAATATATGTATAGTATGTACGCTGTATCAATGATATACCACGAGATGTATAAATTTTTCATTAAAAGGAAACGAAGCTTG
>JAECUM010043585.1:0-10559 GCA_016617855.1 Megalonaias nervosa
TATATATATATATATATATATATATATATATATATATATATATATATAATATAAAAATAAACAAAAATATACAGCGCGGGGTGACATTCGGTCTACCATTCCATAGTTGTATCAGATAAACCTAATGAGGTTCCGAATCTTTGTTTAGACATTTACCCCCAAAGAGACCCCTAAATATCCGTAACCGAAACTTTAGAGGCTCATAGGGTTGTCTGTACGTGTAGGTCTTATTTTAGTTACCAATCAGAGTCTGTTTATTGCCTTACAAGAATTCCTAGATATCCGTAACCGAAACTCTAAGAAATCAAAGGCTGATTGGTCTTTGTGACCTGGAATCTCATTAGGTTTATTTTTAGTTTGCGATTGTGTCTTTTGGAATGGCCCCTGTGTGGGGTACCTCTTTAGTGAAGTCACAAGGTCACGACCTCATATCACCCCCCGCTGTATATTTTTGATGAGATGATATGATGATGAGATGATATGATGATGATGATGATGAAATGCCGTCTTCACGCCAGCACACCAACCCATAACGATCAACCAATAGGTTATTCACAAAAGTGAACCCACCACGTGTTGACGTAGTGGATTGGTGTACTCTGAAGACGGGGTGGCTGGAGCCCCAAAAAAATTATAAATTTTGGCATAAAATCGCCCCCCCCCCCGCAGACAATTTATCCTTCTTGGGTTTCGAACCATGACCCTCCGGATGAGAGTTTCTACACGCTATCAACTGAGCTATCGGACCTTGTTATAAATACATATTGAAAAAGTTAGTATGTCTTTACCAATGTGTCAGTCATATCGTTATTCCTAAAAACTACAATATTCTTAACAAAAACCATATTTTTCTGTCTAAAATGAGATTTTATAGTTTCCAAAATATATATAATTCTGTATAACACTGAGTCTATGCGTGGGCCGTAACAGCGGATATTGATTTAGTTATATAGCGGTTCTTAAAATAACTTTACGCACAGCTGTTATGGAATAATCAATATGCAGCCACAGCTTTCTAGATTTCATTGTGTACGGATTTTATGTAAACAAAAGAATAAACATCCGGATATTGTTATAAAAACGCATTATGATAACGCTCTATGAGCGTACACACAGGCTTATATTCAGTTCTTCGTTCCTCGTGTCCAGAATTCTATTATTTTGGTCTGTAAGTTTAAAGTGTATTCTTGTCAGAAATGGATTATGAACTCGCAGGTAAACGGGATTAATTGGTTCAATTACGATTAACCACCCTGGTGGGACTAACGGACTAAAACTGAATAATATGTACCCTTGCTGAGCTTGGCTAGATTTAGAAAGATCTACCTGATAGCTACCTTCAATAACATCACATACTAGATTGATTGCAATAACTGATGTTATGTTTACAATGCCTGGCGATATATGTCTACCGGCACCAAAGGGATTGTTATTGTGTTTTAGTATAACCGGTGGTGGGGCTATTTTTTTCCACGATTCAATTACTCCCGGATAATATTCTTCAATAAGTTCACTTAATGATTTCTTCATTTCAGCGTTATTTAAAACTGGTATTATAAATGTTTGTAAATCTTTTTCTGTTATTTTATAACGATTAAGAAATACTTGTTTAGATTCTGGATTTGTGTAACGATTTCCATCGAGTTTAGTCGCAGTGATTATAATACTTCGATTGACGATGTATAAATCGAATAAGATACCATATAAATGTTTTATTGACTCAATTATTTGCTGCTTTACACTTTCATTATAATGTTGTGATAATGAAATAAGTAAATTTCTTAAATCATTAAACGTTTTATCGTATTCGTGTTTAAGAGTATCTAAAAAATGTTTAATAAATTCTACATCAACCGTATAGGAACTAATCTTCGTCCTGGTGTCTATGTTAACAATAAATGATGCTTTATTCAACCTGGGGATTCTTTTACCGTCAAAATCGGTAAAATAATATCTATCTTCGTTTGGAAATCCAAATCTTGTATTACTCCATGGTTGTTTTTTTTTTCGATATTCTGGATCTTTAATGAATTTTTCTTCACTCGTTTTAAACTCATTTTTAGTTGGTTCTGAAACTCCATTATAAGCAGGTGCGACTTCAGGCCATCCCAACACTGATCTGATCGAACTTTGATAAATATCTACGAGATAATCAGGAGAATTTACTTCAATCGCCGCTGATAGTGTTGGTTCATAAACAGTAATCGCTATTTTAGATTCTTTCCCTGTGATAGATTTAATTCTGCGTTGGAATTCATCATTAATCTGTTCTATTTGATAACTGCCCGTTGAAATTCCAACAACCTGCAGTCAGGTGTTCCATCCGGTTTATTTTTATTCGCAAATACCAGTAAATTATTTGGTTGTTGTCCACCAAACGGTTTTGATCTGATATTAGGCCAGCTATGATAAACTCGTAATTGCGCTAATGCTATTTCCTTTGCTGGAATTGCAGTCGGAAAATTAACGCTAAATTCAGGATTGGTTGAACTTAATGATATCATAGTAGTTTTTGACGGCATTCTATTAGCTACGATCTGTTGAAGTAATTCGCGCGACTCTGACATTATTATTATCGTTATTATTTAATTCTCCATCTTTCCGTCACTAGAGAACACATCGCGTTCCACTATGAACGCTTCATCGTAGGTTTCCATTATCGTTACGAACTCCTCATCGGATATTTTACCATCACTGAGATACGCTGAAATATACGAGCATAATTTAGTGTATGCGGCTGTTGCTGTGTGTAATTTCATCACGTACTCGTTTAGTTTATCATTCGTACACGTAGATATTTTTTAGAGATAATACTGAAAATACCTGCGCATGTTGTTGTCGTTGAAACTATAATCGTTACAACTGCAGGCGCTGTCATCGTTATTGTTGATAGTAATAATCCAGTTCCAGCAATAACAGCAGAAACCGAGTATACCATTATATCAATAACAACAATACGTCGACGATATTTTTTTACCTTTATCGTGTAATCGTCGATGATATTTTTTAGTTTAGTTTGACACTCACATACTTGAGCGTATCTGTGACGTTGAACGTCGATAAATGATTCTTGATTCATTATACTTATTTAAATAATTAATTGAGGAGTTTCAGCTACAAACTCAATACACCCCCAATAAGTCGCTGCGGTTAATTTTTTATCATTCGCTATTAGCATAAACGTTTCTTCAGCATCTTTATTTAACACTATAGACACAGTTCCAGAAAAACTATCGGTTGAATGACGCCATGTAAATGTGGTAAATATAGTAAATTTTTCAGCACAAAATATAGATAATCTGTATACACCAGTGACCTCTGCGGTGTGTTTAAGGGTGTTATTTTCCGGTGTCCATGTTGCTTTTCCTGATGCTACCGTATATACCATGTTAATGATCTGCTTGTGAGGAATTTTAATAAGATTCGTTTTTTCAATGATATTAGGAATTCCACTAACAATATCATTGATTTTCATGTTAATGTCAGCGAGATTAATAATAACATTTGGTGGAGTTCCAAAAAAGTCATTAATAAATCTGTTTACATTTCTACGAAAATTTAGAAATGTTTGTATATGACTATTAAATTCAGTTCTAAATACAGCAATTCCATCATTGATAGTCGTTAACGAAGTCGTTATTGGAATTTCCTTATCGTCGACGTATTTCTTCGTTGCAGCGTCGAAATCTGTTTCTGGTGTTCTGAGATTATTAATACCGTTATTATTCATGTCGAGAAATGACCGCATTATACTACCACGCACTGACACGTATTTGGATTCTTGATCATCGACGTATTTTTTTGTTGCTGCGTCTGTATCTGCGATTGGATCTCCAAGATATGTAATTTTTCTTCCTGACATAATAATGTCACCGGTAAATACATCACCAGTTTTCTTAACATAATCGTTAACCGACTTACCGGAATCCTGCATTTTACCCTGATCAGTGAAAGTAACGACATTATTAACAACCGCGTTGGGAATTCGTACAAGAACATCTAGTAGTTGTATATTACTCGTTTTTAATCGTCCTTGTTTGTACTGAAAAACGACGACTTCATTTTGATCCACACTTGTTATATTTAATAAATCATCGATTTCATTTCTGAGCTGATCAATGGTTGCATATTTAGATAAATCGAACTTCTGAGCTCTACCTGAGGATCTTCCATAAATATCTACCATTATATTTACTGATATCAGTTTAAGTGTTATGACGTAGTGTAGTGAACGCGTGTACGACTTTATCAGGCGGTGCTGTTGATTTTGATACAGCATCAAGCATAGCGAGGGTTTCACGACCGCATATTGGAGGATCAGTTATTTTTTGTGTCGGTAGCGTTGAATACCAGATTGGAGTAGTATTATTGCTAACGTAATGAAGAAATTCTTTTGGTGGTGCTAATCCATACGAATCGAAATAGATAATTCCACGTGGATCAATTGCATATCCTACCCAGTGCGTGCCTGGGCCAGAATTTTTATCGAGATTAATGATACCGGTTTCATGTTGCATTGCAACGGTAGGTAATTGATCACGCATAAAAACACCTCTGAAATTTTTTATTTTTAATTGCTTAGCAGCATTAAGTAAATCAAAATTGGACATGGGTGTTATTAGTAAACTGTCCCGGAAGTCTTAAACCCCTTCCGTACCATGAAGGCGGGGTCCCTGGTAATCTTAGACCCCGACCGTATGCTGGGCCTGATAATCTCAGACGGCCCGGCTGTGGCATGTTTGGTGCTCTTAGACGTCTTCCGTGTTGCTTTTGTCGTGATATTTTTTTCTAACTTTCTGCGTGCATAATTCCCTGTCCGGTTGCTTTCTTTAATGCCAATCCAGCAGCTGTTCCAACGGCACCTAGCGCAGCTGCTTTTGCAACAGCTGGTGCTGCAGCTGCTATTAATGCTGGTATTGCTGCAAGAAGCGGAAATATACCACCCGTTTTAGCAATATCTTTGATGGCGCCCGCAGAAAGATTAAATTTGACGCCTTTATTTGATTTTTTAGCGTCGTTGAAGTTTTTGAACTGACGCTCGGTCAACGATAGTTTATTTGCACCGGTCATCTGTTCTCGCTTTAGCGATATTTTTATATAACAATTATTTTTTGATGCTGATTGCAGCCTTTTAATCTGACCAGGAGTCAGACTCACACTAACGTGATGATATGACATTATAATTATTATGAACGATCTAATTACATGTTTTCTACTGGAGCATCAATAACTCTCATTCGTCCACCAACACCTTCGAGTAACATCGATTTATCGCTGAGTATAACAGCAATTGCTCTGTAACCACCAGGAATAACTAGTGGACCGAGTGCTCTTGCTGGTGACCGTGCTACACGAGCTCGAAAATGTATATCAACGACAGATTGTCTGGTTAAATCTAAATGTTCCAGCGAAAAGTAATAAATCGGATACAGAGTTGTAAAATCTAACTGCGATATTTGTAAACCAGAGTCAATATTCTGATCACGTCCCATGAATGTCATTAATCGATGATATGCACGTGCTACATGATTATTTTCAAAATTCAGTAATATATCTTCAGTTGGTTCTTGCTGCCCATTTATTCTTAAAGAAACTTCATTAACTCCAAGCGTGTCAAACACCATTGGATTTCGCGTTTGTGTGTTTTCTCGTGCATTCTCCTGAAATGCGATAAATATATGTCTTGGTGCAGAAACACCTTGCCGTGATGCTATATGCCATGTGAATAAACCAACAACTTCACTTGAAATACTATCTGTAGTCATCGTCAACCATGATAACATCGATTTACCACCTTGACTCATAAAACTAAGTAAACGCTCTTCTTCAGATATTGTTGGAGTCATTACTGGCATCCACAACGAAATTTTTGATAGTACTACTTTACCAGCATCACCAATAGGACGCCAGATTGTATCATCGTCGGTGCTTTTTCTTACAAGTACAACTGTGTGTTTAGCTCCAAAAATAACCTTTCTGACATTTCTACAAAATCCAAAAATATGTGACAACAGAATCGCACATGAAAATCTTCTCCTATTACCGCTTAGCATCGCTCGACGTGATGCGAATCCCAAGTTGAAGTTTTCATTCATTGATTTTACTGCAGTGGTATCTGCAGCTCCTCCTGCATCTCTTACATTACCTATAGTTACGTTTTTGTCTTCTGGATGATCAGAAGTATCCTTTGCAAACATCATTGATGGACCAGCTGATCTTGAGTAATCGTCACTGTATCTTGCAAGACCCAATATCGTCGTGGCAATATCGACATTATTCTGGATTGATTCAATTTCTCTCCCATCAATCATGTATGTGGCGCTTTTGAATAACGCCATAATACCATTATTAACAAAGCCGACATTAACATCAGCGACGTATTCAGTATTATCTGTTTTTATAATTTCACCCTCTACTTCAATAAATGCTTCAGCGGGTAGGAAGTATCTGCTTGTATCCTGAACTTGTAGCTCAATTCGTCCAGGTTGATTTGGCTCTCGTGCGTCATAAGAATAATACTGATAATCGCGCACAGACTCATCTTTGAGAACTGGTGCGTCCATGTCAAACGCGGGGTCAGATATGCGCTTAAACATCTTTATTATTATCGTCTTCGTCTAACTCGAAGACCACTACCTGCTATCAGACTAGCGGTTATATTTTTTTCCTTCTCAGACATCGGGATATCAGCTAACTCCGCTAGTTTTTGATTAGCGGCTTGATTTATAATTTTACTTACGCTTGCTGGCATCACTTCAGTGCTAGGTAATTTCACAGGTTGAGGTCGGGCCGGTCTGCGTATTAATCGTGATAGTCTATCTTTAATTGCTGAGAATGCTTTGCTAGCGAGATTACCAACAGCGCCTATACCCTTTTCACGAACAACATCAATAGCTTTCATTCCTAGTTGCTTTGCAATCGGTATTGCTTTTGGGGCTATCCTTCTAAACAGACCCTGAACAACATCACCTAATCCATCTCCGTAGGTTGCGCTTTATATCGGTAATCGAAAGTTTATTACCCTGACCATGGTAGGTCCACGTTGAGTACCATGCACGATCATTGTTATTATTAATTGTTTTTATCACTAATTGTATCTAATCACTATAATAATCATCGGCGATTTCATTAATAAGAGACCGATATACATTAATATCCATGATGCCACCACTAAATAATCGTTTACAAATATCAGCTACTTCATTAATGATTTCTGGGGAATTATTACCAGCTCTTTGTCCTCCGATGAGAATTTCTAATCGATCGACATCAGCAAGAACGTTATTGGGACAAGTAATAAAACCACTTCCTAGACCACTTCCAGTTGCGCCAGGAGCGTCTTGAAATTCTTCTTCTTCCTCTTCTTCAATTGGTTGTCGTGGTGATTGCAATCGTTTTTTTTCTTGTTCTAGTTGTTGTCGTTCTCGTTGTTTTTGTTGTCGTTCTTGTTGTAGTCGTGGTGATGATGGTAATTCTGGATAATCACGAAGTGATTGCTCAAATGGTTTTGGTGTTTTTTGTTTTGGAGGTTTTTGTTGTCGTTTTTGTTGTTGTTTTTGTTTTTTCTCCTCTCTTTTTGATTGAATTAATTTATCAATTTCCCTAACATAATCCTGATATAATGGATCATCATCTCTAGCTTGTTCAACATCCTTATTTATGCGATATAAATATTTTTTCCATTGATCACTGCTTTTAATATCTTTATCGTGTGTAGGTTTCATTAATTTACTTCTTTGACTAAAACCATCCACAGCAAACTTAGCTAGTTGAACTAGGGTCAAATTATTAATTACTTTAATAGTTTCTTCATCAAATTTATTTATCAATTCAGCAGTACTTATAGGACCTGCTGATTTTGGTTCAGGGGCTAGTGCTTCAGCACCTTCTGCTTCATCATCTTCTGCTTCAGCACCTTCAGGTATTTCCGGGACTGGCATCGCAGCAGCTATTTCGGCTGGAAGTTCACGTAAAAATTTTTTTGTCTTTTTTGTTCTTCTTGCTATTTTTTCAGTTCCTTCAGCTATTTTTCCAGTTACTTCAGCGGTTTTCTCCAACACAGGTAGAATACCTTTAGTGGTCTCAGTGATAGGTTTAAATAATTTTTTTGTATCCTCTTCAAATTCAACTTGAGATTCCTGACGCGATTGTAGTTGTTGCTTAACAGAATCACGAACAGGTAGATATTTTTTAATTGCCTCTAGTCGCTCTCGAGCTAATTTAGCTGAGTGTGGTTCTCCAGTACTCATTATTGATAATATCTATAATGGCTGTTTAATTTATAGCAGCAGAGAGGGTGAATTACATACGTATGTGACCAGATTGTGAAAAAATCTGGTCAATTAAAGAAGTTTTCATTATTAAGGCAAAAACTTATTTTTTTAACCTTCGTAGGAACCCTTAATTTTCAAAAATAAGGTCTCTACAAAGTTGTAGGGTTCACCCTCTCTGCTGCTAAAGATACAAATATTGCTTTTGGGTCCAAATAAGGTTGCTGCGCCCGATTGTCATATCCAACTTTCTGTATGCTTGTGCAACATGGACGCTCATATTAGATCTACAAAGAAGGATTCAAACCTTCAAAATAAGATGATATTGTACGATCTTGGGCATTTCATACATTGACCCGGTAAGCAAAGAAAGAAGTCCACAACATAATGTAACCAGCCATCGGATCATATGAAGACCTCTTGACCAATGTAAAAATTATAAACTGAAGTGGTACGGTCATTTCTCAAGATCGTCTGCACTGGCAAAAACAATCTTGCAAGGCACATCGCGAGGATGCAAAAGAAGAGGCGGACAGAAAAAAAAGAGGTGGGAAGACAACAGTAAGGAGTGGACAGGCATGTGATTTGAAGGTTCCCAAAGGGCAGTAGAGAACAGGGAAATATGGTGAGAATTGGTTGTGTGGGGGTTTGAGGATGTGTGTATGTGTGTGGTTGGGTGTGGATGTGTGATTTAGTTTTTTCACGTAGCTTAAAATATTTTCAGTCATATCGCTACGATGTCTCCAGTGTGACGGTTTTTTAAATAAAGGGTAGTAGAGAACAGGGAAAGATGAAGAGAGTTGGTTGTGTGGGAGGTGAGGGTATGTGTGTGTGTGTGGGGGGGGGTGATTTAGTTTTTTAACGTAGTTTTAAAAAAAATTTCAGTCATATCGCTACGATATCTGCAGTGACAGTTTTTTTTTTTTTTTATAGTGATGTTAAGCACTGGGGCATCATGCCGCAGATATGTAGCATGATGCCCCACCCTGTCACATTATCCTGACACCAGGCCGAGCTGACACTAACCTTTAACCGCTGAGCACGAAGAAAAGCGGCTGTTAGAACCATTGTTAAAATTCTTTGGTATGACTCGTCCAGGGTTCGAACCTGAGACCTCCTGCATACGAGGTGGACGCACTACCACTAGGCCACAGGAGCGGTCCAAATTGGTTGTAAAGTCAACTGTGGTGCCCCACCGACCTCTTGGGTTAGGGGATTAATGTTGCTGCTGCTGCTGCTGATAATGATGATGATGAATACAATTTAAATAATATACTACATGTACCTAGAAAATATTTTGTAAGATTTAACTTCACCACCTATCTTAAAATTAACGTGAACCTGAAGAAAGTGTTAAAAAAAACCTAATTATCTGGTCATATAATTTTGCTAACTTTGCCGATAAATAGTTTCAGAAATCTGACACACCTTTAGGTCTCCCATCTAATATATAAAATACATTATTGTCAAAAACCAATGCCACAAAATTATTTGTTGTCTTATTATTCACGTAACTTTCCCAGCAAAAGGAATTTAAAAATTTCTCTATTAACATTCTCCATTATACAAAGGCACAAATACTACTAATACAGAATCACTTGCTTGCTTGCTTTCTTACTTACTTACTTACTTACTTACTTACTTACTTACTTACTTACTTACTTATCTTCAATTTTCGACCTGTGGGACAATTCGGCCATGTACGTCGAATTAGAAAAACCAGCTGCTTGGCTTGTTTATATCGCTTGACACAGTCACTCAATTTCTTGAGAAAGAGCGCAAAAACTCGGAATTCCGAATTGTTGCATTATTCCAAGTTGGAGCCAAATATTTGGCCATAGAACACAATTAATTTTACTATATATTCTCTACATTTGTTTCTTTGTACTGAACTTTCCACTGTGTGACAATCAATACAAATCATATGTTAATCAAAACTACCTTCAAAGGTGACTTCACGGTGAAGTTCTTTTCAAAGGTTCACCGGCATTGTTTTGAGAGGCTGGATTGTAAACATTGCAACATGCAATGGAACACAGATTTCACTTTCGGATCATCACCAAGGCCTTATTACGCACTGTGCACTGTCGCCGAAATACACACAGAGAACCACACCATAAGCTCATGTTCTCAAGAATAAACAATTACCTTTAAGTCCCTACCAAACATGCACAAATAAAACTCTTCTATCACCACCAAAATGAGAGAGGAAAAAATGTTCTAAAAATAGATTGGAACTACATTCGTGGGCACTGAACAGGAAGTACTAACTGTGACCCGATTCCATCT
>JAECUM010043586.1:0-20290 GCA_016617855.1 Megalonaias nervosa
GTACATCATTGCCTTCTACCTATTGGTATGTGCACAACTTTTGCTTATGTCCTAGTTCATTACAAACATGGCAACGAATCTGTTTTCCATGCAGACACTGCTGTGTTACATGACCGTGCTGTCCACAATACAAGCAGTTTTCTGACTCATGCCAAACCCCTTTTATAAGCCTTATGTACTGGTCTATATTCTTTACGAGCAAGGCAGTACCTCTGTTGGACAAGTGGACTCGGTCTCGTTGGTATAATTGTTGGTTCACTCGATTATCTTTGAAGAAGGTCCTGTATTGCTGAACAAAGAGTATTTGGAAATTCTCACACAACGTACTTAGGGTATCATTTAGTGTAGTCATAAGTACATCTCTTCTTGGCGGTAGACCTGAGATGATTATTTTACACTCTGTGTTTCTGGACCTGATGGCATTCAACAAGCTTTCATAATCATCCTCAATACCCTTTAAAGATTGGCCATTACTGTAATTATTGCCACTGATGATAAGAATTACAGTATGATATTGTGACATATCCATTTCCAATATTTTTTCTGTAATAGTATTAATAGTTGCACCCCTGTGGGTTTTTTACGTCAGTTTTATGTAGTCCTCTTGTTCTTACTCCTTTGATTATTGACTATGAGAAGAGATCTGTCTTTAATTATGTTGCTGATTTTGACAAATGGGGGATTCAGATGCATAGCTTGGACTTCTTGATTTCCATGACTAGATTGACTGAGAGTTTGGTGACTGCTATATTTAGTATTTGTACTTAATTTAGCTTTATGCCGTGGATAATTGGCGGTTGTTTTTTGAGCAGTTCCTTCTTCACCTGGATTAGATGTTGAGTGAGACTCATGATGGTCAGTGTTTACAGTATGTGCATTAGTTGTTTTTTGGCTCTGCCCATCTGATACCTGAAGAAGAGACTCATCTTGTTTAATTGGTGAGGTTGCGTCCATTTGTGTGTATATTGATTTTTTTCTAATAGCTGGTTTTGATATGGTCTGAGTGCCCTGACATGCCATAGTGTTTTGGTCCTTTGACATGTCTGTGTATGGTATCCTGGTACACTTTTTTTGCACCTTGTTTATCCATTTGAATGCTGTATAGACTCTTTGATTTTAGTGCAGAGAGTTCTTGTTCTAACCTTACTACTTGGGCCTGGAGATTACCTATTATTACTGAACACTGCATGGAGGTGCAAGTCTGGTTATGGGTTCCATGGAACTCAAAGGAATTTGTTGCCCCTATCATAAACTGGTGTCCTGGAGTTTCCTCCACATTGATTGCAATCTGGCTTGTTTCATGTAAAACTGTATTACTGTTGACTGGATTTTGAGATCTGTGTGCTTCAGGAATGGGTGTTGAAGCCCTTGGCTGAGAGGTAATTAATTTCAAACTGGTGCTATCTATCATTTGCTGACAAGTGTTGATAAAATAATTAACCCATTCTGTATAGCCTGGCCCTTATACATGAATTTTACCAGTTGTTATGTAGAGAGTTACTGTGGCAGAAACTGTATCCATGGATTTATAAAACAGTCCATTATGTGCATGACCCTGCTGGAAATGTAGATTCTCATCCAAGAATTTCTTGATTGTTGGAATTTTTTTAGTCAGCTGTGATTGTTATACTCTGCATATTACGTTGGATTTTAAGAAAGCTTGGAACTGAAGAGGAGTCGTCAGTCATGTTTGATTTTGGTGTTACACAATTTTGGTAGGTTGAATCTATTTCAAGTGAATATTTCTGTTCAGTATTGAGTGTGTCCATATTCTTTATATCATTTAAGAATTCCTCTTGGGTAAATCCTGAAAATGAATCTGATGAATCTGATTTGAAAAATGAGTAGATCCAATGAGACAGTGATGAAGTGGCCATATTTGTTTTACTGTAAAGAAGTTAGATAATAAAGAAAGTCAGTCGTTGATTGCACAGTTGTTTGGTGTTAACCAAAGTGCGATATTGAGAATTCAGAAAAATAAGGAAAAGATTCTTGAAGAGTGGCAGAGTAACAGCAATCCTAACAGAAAACATCAAAGGGCAGGAAAAAGTGGAAGATGTCAAGGAAGCCCTGTTGCGATGGTTCACCCAAGCGAGGAGTTGACATGTGCCTATCAATGGCCCACTGTTGCTAGAAAAAGCCGTTGGACTAGCACAGGGCTTAGGCATTGAGGATTTTAAGGCAACAAATGGCTGGCTAGAGAGAAGGAAAGATCGCAGTTCTATAAAGTTTGAGAAGCAGCATGGGGAGAAGCAAGATGCTGATGACTTCGCTGCTGAACGATGGATAACTTACGTTCTGCCGGACTTGATCAAAGATTATGAACCAGCTGACATTTTTAATGCTGATGAGACTGGGCTTTATTGGAGAGCTATCCCAGATGGAACACTTTCACTTAAAGGTGGTGATGTATCCAGGGCTAAAGTTGCGAAATATCGGGTGACTCTGCTGCTTGCAGCTAACATGGATGGGAGTGAAAAACTAGTGATCGGCAAAAGTAAAAATCCACGTTGTTTTAAGAATGTTAAGACATTACTAGTGCCATACGAAGCAAGCAAAAATGCATGGATGACAGGGGACATATGGCAAGAATGGCTTAAGAAAATCGATAAACAGATGCGAAGCAGAAAACGCAAGATTCTCATGTGCGACAATTGTGATGCTCACAGTGTTAATCTTCACTTAACAAATGTCAAACTATTCTTTCTACCCCTAATACTACATCACTGACTCAACCGATGGATCAAGGCATCAGTGCTAACTTCAAGAAGCAATACCGATCACTAGTGCTGCGTCAAGTTGTTAACATCATCGACAATGGAAGTGAAGGGTGTGCTGCAGAATAGGCAAAAAAACTGAGTTTACTGGATGCCTTGCATCTACAGAGAGAGAGGCGTGGAATCAAATTTCAGAAGCAACCATCGCCAACTGTTATTGATGTGCAAGTTTTGTCAAAAACACCACATTTACTGAAGACGTTAGCGATGACGACAACACTGAGGGTTTTATCCCACCCACTATGACATTGGATGATTTCAATCACTATGTGGCAGTGGATGAACATCTTCATACTGATGAAGAAAAAACAGATGCCAATATCTGTTCAAACGTCCAGCAAGAAGAAAAGGATTCAGATCCAGAGGATGTGGAGGAGTCTACCAACGATTTGTCTGTCCCGCCGCCAAACTTTGCTACTGCCATTAAAAGTCTGGAGACTATTAGAGCGTTTTTGGAAGCAAATGGGTGCGAATCGTATGACGGATTTTATAACTTGCAGACTATTGTCCACCAGACTGGCTGCCCCAACTGTCTTCAAAAATCAATTGCAGACTTTTTTACCAAGTAACTTGCAAACTTTTTGCAACGACTTTAAGGTCTTTCTTTTTACGTAAACTTATTACTTTACTGGGAACTAATTTTATTAGTGACCCATATACTCTTTCGCTACCAAAGAGCGATACACACTGTCAGTAATAATTTCAGCAATAACAGTTTATAGTGTTTATCTAAATATACATGTACATGTGTGGAATTAAATGTATATGTAGATGTTTAATACACTGAAACACATTTATATAGCATATAAGCTTTGTTTGTATGATTTTCCATTTTCCATTTTATAAGTACATTGTAAATATACATGAATTCCGGTCCCGAGGCTATGCATATAAGCGGAGTTGACTATGTATGTATGTGTGTACATATATATATATATATATATATATATATATATATATATATATACACACACACACACACACACACATCATAGTAAATTTCATATTTGATGAATATATTGAAACGTTTGTAGTGCTGCAGTGCATACTAGTACATAATAGTGCTCTGTAATTGGTATGTAGTTGGGTCATGTATGAGAGAGAGAGAGAGTACAGGAAATTTAGTCTCTCAATATCTAACTTGAAATCATCATTTTGTCAGTACATTTGACAGCAAATTAGAAAATGACACGAAACTAAATTTTATGGTAGTATTAATATTTTTCATTAGTTTATTATAATAATGTTTTTAGTCTCCAGGGGTGACAATACTTAAATGCTTTTGTAATTACCATGTTCTATTGTCATCACATACCATTGTAATATGCCCAATGGCAGTTGCTTCAATTTCCCATGCCTCTGATACAGAATATGAAATTCTACAGAAGTGTATTAGTTTTGGTCTGAATTAAAGTTTGACATTCATGTTGACATTAAGTAAATTATTCTTTTATTATCTTCTGCTGATGGAACTGTTATCCCATGCTTTTTTTTCTGCAAGGTTATATTTCCTTAGCCTAGTAGGCAACCATTCTCCTGTAGTGTTGTCTGGTGGTGCTATCACCTGTAGTATTGTCTGGTGGGACTATTTGCCTGTCGGGTTGTCTGGCGGGGCTATTTGGCTTGAAGTGTTGTCTGTTGGGGCTAAATGCCTATAGTGTTGTATGGTGGGGTTATTCGCATGTAGTGTTGTCTGTTGGGGCTATTTGCCTGTAGTGTTGTCTATTGGGGTTATTTGCCTGAACCAAAAATGATGGCATGATACCACAGAAGACAACACTGAAGTTCTCAAAGTAGAATGTGTTTGTGTGTTTTCTGATTCTTAATATAGCTTTAACAATTTGAGTCATATCACTATGATATCTGCAGTGTGGCAGTTTATAGTTATGTCTAGCAATTAGACATCATGCTGCAGACATGTGGCAGATTCATGACCCATCCAGTGCAGGCAATAATGTAAAGTTAGCACATCACACAGCATATTGCTACATCATATGTCTGCATGTGGGAACTGTTACTGTTGGACAAGGTATGATTCCCCAAGTCAAATATATCAACCTGTACTTTTGCTTCATTTTTCAATTTTAACACTGATTAATGAATGTATTATTATCAGAAAATTTTGCTGCACATTCTCCATTTCAAGTAAAAAATATTTGTATTACTACAATATGACTGTTTGCTATTAAATAAGATAGCAGACTCTTGAGACGTTAAAAAGAGCAATGTTAGATTAAGTTAGATGGGAGATTTTTGTGACATTAGAGAAAGGAAATTAAACATATAAGTTCATTTGAATTTAATGTTATAGCTATTGCTTAATGAAGGTAAAGATATTTACCCCCAAAAGTTAATATGTTGAGATCAGCCATGAATAGACTAGACATGGCATCATTGTATGAAGATATGAGGCTAATAAAATGGCTATTACAGATTAGCTGGCTATGTACCTAGTAAGCAACAGGAATACAGCTCTTTGTAAACCCAAGCAAGTGACTATTACATATAAACTTTCTATCTAATAAGCAACAGGAATACACCTCTTTGCAGATAGCTACTCTTTAATATGGATAACAATTTTAGCCTTTTTAAGAACTGGAATTTATGGGACTTAGGCAGACACACTGTTTTGCATGTAAGACTAATACTTAATTAGCAATCACCCAAAATGAGATGAACTTATTTGTTACAATCGAGTACTTTAGGCCTTTTTGTCCACAAGTCATACATTATAATGCTTGCCATGGGAGTGAATATAACTTATAAATGAAGTACTTATTACATATACTGGTACTGATAAACAATAAAATGTGATCAATATCCATACTGGTCTTATAAAAAGAATTGTATTAGGGCTTTATAGTGAGGAGTACTGTACAGTATGGGAGTATGATATAATGGCCAGCCCTATAGTGAAAAGTTCTGTACAATGAAAGATTCTACAGTGCTGGGTGCTGTATATTGAAGTTTAGTCACTAAATCCATTGCAATTATTGACCATACTGTTTTCTTAAAAAAATATTAAATGGTTAAAATCTCATTCCTTTCAAAACTGACGAATGTTACCCCAGACATGCAAATATTTCTCTAAGTTGACACGTTACCCCAGACTTGAAAATATTTCTCAAAACTGACAAATGTTTCCCCAGACATGGATGAACTGACACGTTACCTCAGACTTGAAAATATTTCTCAAAACTGACACCTATTACCCCAGACTTGAAAATATTACTCAAAACTGACAAATGTTACCCCAAACTTGGAAATATTACTCAAAACTGACACCTATTACCCCAGACTTGAAAATATTACTCAAAACTGACCAATGTTACCCCAGACTTGGAAATATTACTCAAAACTGACATATTCTACCCCAGTCTTAAAAATATTCCTCAAAGTCACAAATACTACCCTAGACTATGAATTATTACTCAAAATTGACAAATGCAGCCATTTTATTGGTGAGAATAATTTTGTGTGAAAATTTGGAGTTGGTAAAGTTTTATGACAGAATGGAGTGATATTTTTCTTTGAGGTCATCAACAGACTTTGATGAGAAATGTAAACCAATTTTCTTTTCAACATGAATTTAATAAGTGATAGATCATGTAGAATGTGCAAACAATCCAGGCTAAATGACCATTATTCCATTTCACACAAACATGAAAACTTTTATGAAAACACTTCCAAGGTATCATCTTTCAGTTCAATATATCATCTGGAAAAAACCTTGTAAGCCAAAAATTTATACTATTCTGTAATAAATACAACTCAGACAGTGAGACCACTATGACAGTCCTAAAATACTGTGAGGTTTTCCTTATGTGTGGGATATTACAACTCCATGTGACCATGAGATGATGCTAAAATACAGTGAGGTTTTTCCTTATACTGTGGGATATTACAACCCAGACAGTGTTACAATGAGATGGCACTAAAATATAGTGAGGTTTTTCTGTATACTGTGGGATATTACAACCCAGATAGTGAGACCATGAAAAGGTCCTAAAATACAGTGAGGTTTTTCTGTATACTGTGGGATATTACAAGTATACAGGCAAATCTTGTGATACTGAAAAATCAATATAAAAACAATTACACTTAGTACTTCCCATGCTTAAGGAAATAACTATTAATTACAGTGTCTGGAAAGAGGCATATTCTGTATTAAAGTAAAAAGAAGCATGCAGACAAGTTTGATTTGAGCAAACCATTAGACCTTTAAAAGTCACTTTGTTTCTGGCTATTGCAGCGAGTCTCAACTTCTTTAGGACTCAACTCTGACTTCTTTGTTACAAGATATAAACTGTCCAATATTTGGAGCAAACAATTTCCCCCAATCAACAAGTTCAAGTTGACCCGATAGCATATATAAAAACCTATTAAAGATATGACAGGCATCGCTTTTGGTGAAAGCACCATGTCGATATGACCAATCATCTAAGTGACATTGTCTTAACAAGATTTTAAGATGGCCATTGTGGCAGTCATATTAGAAGTAGGATTGGCACAATTTTCATTTATGACCAACTAGACATCATAGGAATTCAGTGGCAACCCAATACTGATATGACCATTCACTCATTAGAAATATAGATAACAAGATTTTATTTTCAAGACGGCAACTGTGGCAGGCATATTGAATGTCTGAAATGCACTATTAGGACAAACAGACATAAAAAGAAATTGTTTAGTTAAAGAACCATATTGATATAACCATCCATTCAGAGCAGTAGTGATAATATTGTCAAGATGTTATGGCCATATTGGACATAATATCTGCACCATTTTCATTTGGGACAAGCATTATATCAGAAGTTTTCTGGTGACTACCCAATGGTAATATTACTTTTTATTCAGAAGGATTAGCAATAACAAGATTTTGGAGATGGTCAATGTGGCAGCCATATTAGACATCAGATCACACCATTTTCATTTAAGACCAACAAGACATAATAAGAAGTCTTCTGGTGAGAACCTCATGGCAATAATACACTTCATTCATAAGTAGCAATAACAAGATTTTCAAGAAGGCCACTGTGGAGGCCATATTTGACATCAGATTGGCACATTTAAATTTAGGATCAACTAGACATCATAAGAAGTTCTTTATTGAAAACCTCATTGTTGATATGGCCATCACCTCAGGAGGAGTACCTATAAGAAGATTTTCAAGATGCTGGATAACTGATTGGCATCATTTTCATTTAGGGTCAACTAAACATCATAAGAATGTGGGAAACTGTCAACTAGATTTTTTGTTCAGAAGGAGTTTCAATAACAAGATTTTCAACATGGCAACTGCACTGACCATATTAGACATCACATCAGTCCCATTTTCATTTATGACTAGACATCATAAGAAGTCTTTTAGTGAAAATTCAGGAGTAATGATAAGAAGATTTTCAATATGACCAATGAGGTGGCCATATTGAATGTCCACATGGCACCATTTTGATTTAGACCAAGTAGACCATGGGAAGAATGTGTGTATAAATTTCCTCTAAGTAGCTGAGGAGGAATAGTGTTAACAAACTTGTGCTAATGGACAGATAGACACTGGTCAAGAGACCATCAAATAAGCTCTTCTGGCCTATGACCAGTAGAGCTAACAAAACACAAGAAATCCTAGTGGGCCATAAGATCATTAAACTGCATCTGTCTAACAGCCAAATGCAAGACCTGATGGCCAAGAAAGAGTTCATGCAATGCATTATGTTTGTTTCCAAATCTGTTGATTGGTAATAGAAAAGGTTGAAAGTGTCCCTTTTTTTAGTATCTTCAGCAATTTTTTTTTTATAGCAGATTCTGTATTATTTGTACAGAATTTAGAGGCTTTCAAACCATGATGAGTTTTTGCAAAATTTTGCTCTAATTTTGGTGAGTGGTTTGGCAAAACTGTCATTTCAAGATTTTGTTTTCTAGCTTTAATAATGTTCACATAATGAACTTCAGATAAGAATTATTTGTTCAATGAAAGACTTTTTATGCCTGGATGTTTTTATCAAATTCATGAATTTCTGTTGAGTATTTAAAAAAAAAAAAATTAAGTTGTTAACCTTTTCTTCAGTGATTTGGCCTTATTAGTACAATACACCCCCCCCCCCCCCCCCCCTCAGAAGGAGTTCACTTCAGTCAAATTTAGTCAAAATTTGTGTAACAGTTTTGGGAGAGAAGCCATTTAAAGTTTGTACTATTTTATTAAGAGCAGTAATATCAGCAGCCATTCTGCATGGCCAATCAGTATTATTTAAGTCAATTTGTTGAGTGTTTTTTTGTGACATAAATTTTATCTTTTTATTGTGCTAAAAATATGTCAAAGTAATACAATCATGCCTCTCATAAATATGTTTTAGTGATTTAGTTAACAGATTTTATATATATAAATGCTTTGTGTTTCCAGACAGACTGGTTATCATGGTTTTCTTGGAGTCATTTAGTACTTGCAGACAGACTGGTTTGTAATAGGTTTCTTGGACACATGCAGTGTTTCCAGTCAGACTAGTCTGAAATGGTTTTCTTGGAGGCATGTAGTGTTTACAGTTATACTGGGTTGTAGCGGTTGTCTTGGATTCGTGTAGAGTTTCCAGTCAGACTGGGTTGTAATGGTTTTCTTGAACATGTGTAGTGTTTTCAGTCAGAGTGGGTTGTCATGGTTTTCTTGGAGTCATGTAGCGTTGCCAGTCTGACTGGGTTGTAATGCTTTTCTTGGACACATGTAGTGTTTTTAGCCAGAGTGGGTTGTAATGGTTTTCTCAGAGTGATGTGGTGGATATTCAATACAGAGCAAAAGATCTTTTATCAATAAACTCTTAAGGATGGCTTTGATTTGATCTGTGACTGTCCATCAACAAAGTGTGTAAATCAGTGAAGATAATGATGATGGACATATAAGCACTTGTTTCTGAATCATATGCAGTATACCTTGTCAAAACACTTTCCAGAATACCAAACTGTTGTAAGCCAGATGCAAAGCCTCGGTGCTCAAATTCTTTCTCAAGCATTTGGAAAAAAGTTTGAACATGACTGTAATTCTTACATAATCAATTGCCAAATTAATTATTTATATACTAATTGTTAATCCAAAAGAATTTTCATAAAGTTAAACATAAAAATATAGTGCTGGGTGCATATCTTAGAAGGCCATATATGGGCAGAAATAACATTAAAACTAAATTTATGGGAATGTGAAATATTTATCTTAGAACTCCTATCACTGGCATATTAAAAATATACCCCAGTTGTTTAGACCTGACATTGCCTAGCTTGCAAAAAAACCCACAAGCAAAATATTTCAAAATCTGAACTAGATATCTTAACTGAAAACATCATTTTGAAAATTAAGAAATGATCTTTGAATACAACATTTTTGTAAAGGAACAAAATTGTGAGTTTTGTACTTAATCTGACAAGTTTTATAAATGTAGGTCTTGATTATGTAAGAATACCATATTACAGATTCAAGTCCAGGTACACACACACTCAGGACAATTCTTTCAAAAAAAAAGAAAATGTTCCATTATTCTAACCTCTCCTCCTCCTCACTCATAACACCTTTTTTCTCCATCTGTATCTGAACATCCTTTCTTGATAAAGCAGAACTGCTACTGAAATTGATCACATAAATATACTGATAACTCAGGAAGTCTGATATTCTGGGAAAGAAAATATGATCTTCAGTTCCTTTAAAAGTTATTGCATCAAGCAGAAATCCCTCCCAATTTTTCAGTCTTCTCTTGCCATCAACTTAACTGATAGAAAGAATATTTGTAAAAGTATTGCCTTTTATGCAGCAAAAGACAACAAGAAGGAAAATAACTAGATAGAGTCCATTTCCTAATGAAGAGCAATTTATAATTATCAGAAATTTGATTGGTGTCAAAAAGCCATATACATGTATAGCTATAACAGAAATGACCGTAAAAACCATCACAACTGACCTAAATGACATCAATGTACTACTACATCAGGTGGCAAATTGTATGGAATCAATGAATTGCTGCCACCCAGACTTTCATGTGAATGACCAGTCATATAACTGTTTTGTGTCAGCATGACAGACACAATATTACTGACAGTGTTTAATGCAATGTATACAACTAAGTTGTGGTTTTGAATTATTATGTTCACCTATTCTATCATAAATTGTCTTCATTTTGGTTATGTGCAGGTAGAGGCAAAATGATACACCTGTGCCATGTATCGATATGATTCACAATATGATACAATACATTATCAATACACATATCAAGTTGATGGTCTTTTTATCTTTAGATGGTCTGTTAGTGGCAAGGTGGTGTGCATTTATGTGTGTTGACATACTGGTTGTATTTCTAGTATTCAGATTACAGACACACACAGACTTAGCCATTATCATCCTTGACAAGTTAACAAAAATACTTCCAAACAGACTACCCATTACCTGTCAGTGATTTTAATGCAACCTTTTAGGCCATTTCTGGCTGTCCCATTAGACCATATTAGCTGCCATGCACTTAAAAATGTCTTGCACTGCATGAATGCTTTAAAACAAATTAGTACCAATTTAATGTCTTTACTTAAACTTGGAAGTCATTATGGTGTTAACTTCAAAACAAGAAATAGTGAACTTCCTCATGTAAGGAAAATCTTATCATGAACAAGACTTAGCGTGGGATGACTAAACGCCAGATCCTTCACATTGTACTGTTTGTAGATACAAAACAACTGCCATGGACACACACACATTCATTTTTGTAAGTGAAAAAGAAAATTATTGACAATGCACATTCCCCTTTTATTAAATTAACAAGGCAATTATGATGCATGCTGTTTTGAGTGCCCCATTGCCAAGTCTGTGCTAATTTTTCCTTAATCACACTGGCACATTCAGTACTGATTACATACATCAGCATAAAAGAAGATATTCCAAACTTGTTCCCCATGTATGATTTAAGTACTTTACAGATCATTTAAACACCTTTTTTGTGCAAAAATTCTCTGTAGTTTTGAAATTATTTAGATTGAGTTTGGATGCCAATACTTCTGGCATGTCATACAGTGAATGAGCTACAGTCAGTTCTGATTAGTTATTATTGTTTGTTCAAGTCCTGGGTAAAGCAATAACCACCAATATGAATTGAATGTAGCATATTTCACTGCATGACACACTGAAAGTGTTGTCCTCATATTTCATACAAGTAAACAAGATGTGAAGCAACAGTGAAACTTCACATAAAAGTGTTTATTACATGATCAGTCAAGTACTTAAATCATACATGGGGAACAAATCTGTAATGTCTTCTTTATGTTGATATATGTTATCAGTGGCTGAGCATACTGATAAGATAAAATAATCACCATGAAATTGGCAGGGGGAAGGGGACAGATTTCAAACCATGCGAATTAGTTACTTCAGTTGCTAATTTGTTGAAGGCAAGTTAGTGCTGTCAATAGTGTTTCTTTGTTACTGACAAAAATAAATGCAGGTGCTTGCAACGGCTGTCTCAGATGAATTCTCAATCTGAAGACTAAAAAGGTAAATGACTAATAATTATTCACAACTGTTGAAGATTACAGTAACTTGTAATGAGTAAGTATTATTTTGTATTAATTCTTCACCTCTTGCATTGATCCATGTATCAATATCTAATAAATATCAATACATCTATATATCAATCAGAGTTATTGTTGCACCCTACTACATGTAAAGAGTAAGCAGCATACAGGATACAAGCTTACTGCTCAACTAACCTGGAAACACTGTACACAAATTGAAGCGAACCACTGCAAAAAGCTTATGCCATTATTTCTTTATTTTGAAATTTACATTTTTACTTACCAAGTTATGTTTGATAAGTAAGAAATCTACCTATATATGTTTTTAGTCATATCTGCGCTCACAGGGAGACTTTCAAAATTCAGGTTGTCATCATTATGTTTTATTTGTCATAATGGAAACTATGTTTCAGAATGTTCATCTACTGTTTTAGATGAAAAAAACAAACATTTGGAATATCATGTATGTTACCTAGAGTATGCTGGAGAAAAGACATGAATTATTAAATACCTTGTACCATTTAGATTCCAGAGACTTTGAAATGACCTTCGTTTAAGTTTATTCATATTTACCTCACCTGGTAATACAGTATTACCCGTCTTTCGAGTCTTTTTAAGCATTCTAAGCATTTTGATTATTAACAAGAATAGTGATTTGTTACTTATCACAATGGCCATATAAATATGATGCATACCTTATTTATTTTAATATGCAAACAGGACACATAAAAAATTATAATTTTGGTAAATTTTACAAGGTTAATGGTTATTATGATCATTGCAGATCTCATGCATGTACATACTATAAAAGTGTACACAAATCAAAGATGGGTTGGTTTGGTCATTTTTAGCACAGCAACACAATTAGGTTAATTAGTAAAGAGCAACTGGAGTAAAGTACCATGCCTAAGGACACACCTTGGTAGCTGACCCAGGCTGGTCTGATGGTAGGATTTGAATCCATACCCTTGCATGCTAACCACTGAGTTGCCATGGCTTCTATCAGAATAGGTTTGTAAGATATATATATATATATATATATATATATATATATATATATGTTCACACTATACAAGTGTAAGCTCCCATTCTCTCAGAAGGAACTCGTCACTCTTAATGGTCATTTTCTCTCCCAATAAAATGCACATAAGATCCATTTTTAAGACTGCTTGAACCAATGAAGTTAAGTTGGAATGATACATACATCATGCAGACATTGATGCAGGTTTGGTCATATTTACCTCCCCCTGGTAATAGTTTCCCATTTTTTACTTCAACCTTCCAAAGCATTTTAATTTTTGTTGTTTATTGCAAGATATGACCTTATAAATATGGTGCAATCGGTATTCAACATGCACAGTATATGATTCATCTTGCATACAGTATTGAATTTATAATATACATGTGCACTTTAAAATTATCATTTAGTTTAATTTCATAATGTAAATGGTTATTATAACAGGTGCAGATCACATGCATCTACATTATACTAAAACAGTGTACATGGATCATAATAGGTTTGGTCCAGTGATTTATGGCAAAGAATGGAGTAAAGTGCCTTACCCAAGGTAGGATTTGAACCCCACACCCATCTGATTGTTAGTCCAACATGCTAATCACTGAGTCATCATGGCTCCTATCATAACAGGTACACATCACATGTATGTACATGCTAATTTAAACTTCCATTATCTCTGTTGGTGCTCTTTACTCCAGAGCTTCATTTTCTCTCCCAATAATGTGCATGTAAGATCCATTTTTTAGACTAATTTAAGTTGTAATGATAAATACACCATAAATGCAATGTGCTAGGTTTGGAAGAAAACATAATGTCATTAGCATATTTTTGCAGCCACCCCCTCAATAGCCATCCTTAAATTAAGACAGGTGGACTTAAAAGTGCAATTTGGATCAGAAACGTCTTTAAAAAAACACATCTAAATGCTTCTTTAATTATTTCTTTTTCTTGATGTTTACTTTTTAATTTTTCAGTAGTAAAAACCTTCATACATACATGTATGTAGTCATATTTGTACTGCTATGACTATTTAAATGAATCAAAATTCAAATTATCATCAGTATGTTTTAATCATTGGTCCCTTCTCTCGGTTGGAACCCTTCACTCTAGAAGTTCATTTCCTCTATCAAATAAAAATTTATGCAATATCTGTTTCTTTTAGACTGATTTAAAGCTTAATGTTATGATGCAATGATTTTTACACCAGACATCCATCATGCTAGGTTCTGAGAAAATGATGCTGTAGGCAGACTTTAGGAGCTGCTCACATTAATGAGGCATACTTAGATCTAGAAATGTTGGCTTACAAATGACTATTTTCATGACAGATTTGATTAATGAGAGGAGTGGACATTTTATTAAGGTCATTATCACAGATACAGTATATTATTGGTGATATGTTTGCAATATTAATTATATTTATTGGGCTATTTAAAATCATGTAACGGAAATCAATATATTATTGGAGACAAGTTTAATGTAGTTATTCTATTTGTTGGGCTTCTGAAAATCATATCATTAGTATATTATTGTAGTTAAGTATACAGAGGGTTATTCTATTTACTGGGCTACATACATCATATTATTACTTAATAAAACCAATTTCTCCCATACATTTCTCTGGAAGGATGGCCCAGAAGATTGCAAACAGTACCTAACAAGGGTAAAATATTAATGAAAAAATGGATATGGTTAACTGTTGTTTTGTTTACTGCAAGACCTTTACAGAATTTTATTTTTATTGTTTGTTTGAGGTCACCAGTACAAATATTAATCACATGCAACTTCAGAAGAACTGAGTTTGTGATTGCTGCTAATTTTGGATGAGTTATAAATGTATTCACAAACTCATGAATGCTTCAGAATTAACTACTCTCTTGTTCATATCAAATAATTGGAAACAAATTTACAGTCACCATAGTTCTTGGCATTTTTAGTAACAATCATGAGCAAGAGTATATTGAAAGGCCTGCTGCTCTAATGGTTAAAAAGATTTCAAGGAATTCAAGACAAGACAGTTTCTTCCTTGTAACT
This sequence comes from Megalonaias nervosa, assembly GCA_016617855.1. Classification (NCBI taxonomy): domain Eukaryota; kingdom Metazoa; phylum Mollusca; class Bivalvia; order Unionida; family Unionidae; genus Megalonaias; species Megalonaias nervosa. The sequence continues at coordinate 15,367 of JAECUM010043586.1, forward strand.
GCTGTGTTGGACATACTGGATGTCAGATTGGTACCATTTTTATTTAGGACCCTCAAGACAACATAAGAAGTTGTCTGGTGCAAGTCCCATGTTGATATGACTTTTTGTTTTGAAGAAGTAATGACAACAAAATTTTCAAGATGGATGAACTGTTGGCCATAAAAGAAAACAGACTGGCACCATTTCTCGCAGTAAACAGGAGGATTAGCTACAATAAGATTACCAAGATGGCCACTGTGGTGCCCATATTGGACACTGTAAGAAGTCTTACCTCCTTGCTAATAGCTATCTACACGTAGTGATAACAAGATTTCCAAAATGGTCATTTTTTGTGGCAGCACATAATAGAAGTCAGATAAGCCAAATACATGTAGATCATAATAATTTTTTAAAGTGAAAACCCCATGCTGATATGAACATTCATTCAGAAGGAGTAGCTATAACAAAATTTTAAATATTGCCACTGTGGTAGTCATCAATGTTTGAAATGGCACCATTTTCATTTAGGACCAGCTATGCTATGCATTATATAAAGTCCTTCAGTGAAAACACCATGTTGATTCAAAAGGAGTAGCTAAAATGTGATTTTCAAGATGCCCATTGTGGTGCCTATATTGGAAGCAGCAATCAGCAACATTTTTATTTATGATCATGTAGACCATGAACTTGTGCTTAAAGTTTCAGTACAATTCTCCAAGAAGTTTACTAGGAATAGCAATACCATAATTGTGCTAATAAATACACAGATGCAAAACAGATCATCCCTCAAGCTCTTCTGGTCTATGACCAGTAGACCTGATTAAGAGATGGTATACAGTACTTCTCTGATGAGATAATCAGGGGCACAGGCTAATTAATTAGAGGAACACAGTATTTCTTCCTTGATAAGACCAGGTGGATATACTAATTTAAGAACTGAATACAGTACTTCTCTTATGAGAAGGACAAGGGACCACACTAATAAGGGAAGTAATACGGTAATGTTCCCATGAGAGTACTAGATACAGGTAATATTTCTCCCAAGAGAAGAGTGGGGGGGGGGGCCATACTAATTAATTTGTCAGAAAGTATTAATGAGCTTATTATGCAACAAAGTAAATACTTTCCTGAAATTTGTAAAAATGTGTTGTGTTCTAGTCACCAACAAAAATGATTGGCAATTTTATAAACATTATGTCATTTGTAAATTATTTATAGCAGAATATTCTCTATCAGGGCCATAATAGATCCATCTAGTATTGCTCTAATCCCAACCCAATGACATTTACATTACGTATACATAAGAAAGTTGTTTACAATGTATCAAGAATGATAAAATTGTACAGATTTATTTCTGTAACTAAATGCAAATTAATCTCACTTTTGAGTAACACAGAATCACTGTTTTTGCCTTATTCCTATTCAGAGCTGCTCAGTATTTCCCAAAGTCATGTTCTTTTTGTGGGAAATGTTCTCAAATGTTGTCCCACTTTATAAAACAATATGTAACTATTCATTACAGCAGACATCAGTTGATGGTCCTACAACTAACTTTAGGTAATTAGACAAGAAACAGCCATGGCTGATTGATGTGTTGAGAAAGACAATTATTAAAATGGATAGAAGATGTGGTGAAGAGACTACTGTATATTTTTCCACCATATTTGACATCAATCTAATAAAAAATAAAGATCATATGCATATTTCATGAACTGTGTTGCTGATTCCAGGTTAATCTGTGCATCAACTGACTGTATTCATAATCTCTTGCATGCTTAAAACTAAAAACAATATCCTTATGTCTCACCCCCCCCCAACAAGAGATACAGGAATATTTTCATTCATCAACTATTATGCCTGAGAGTATGTATTAAGCAAACTGACAAACACTGGTGTCCTTTTAAATTTTCTTAATGAGTTCAAACTTGCTGGTTTCAAGTTAATCTGTATTTCAACAAATTGTGTTCATAATGTCATGGATGATTAAAAATAAAACCATTATCCTTATGTTAAAAATACTACCACAAACAATAAATATAAGAAGATGACTTAAAACACAGTATTTTGATTTATATACCAGTATATCTCATAATATAAACAAACCTACAAAGGTCAGTGTCTCTGTACATTTTCCTAATGACTTCAGTATTGTGCATGCATTTTGAATAATTAAAACTCAAGTCAAGCAAGCTGCCTGTAATGATAGATCAATTATAAATAATGGAATTATTCATCTGTTAAATTACCAGTCATTTGACATTTAAAACTACAGTTGTATTAATGGAAGATAGACACAGATGTCAGTACAGTGGTCACTTAATATAATTCTATTCAAAACAGCATAAATGTATATTGTAATATAAGTCACCTTATTGTGGGTATGTTATATGTACTACAGTGGTATCTCACTATAATACTTAAAGCAAGCTGTAAAAGCGTCCAGATGATAGGTGGTGCCACCGTATAGTGAGGTACATGTTGGATGCAATGTATGGAAAATGGTATAATGGGATCTACAACCATACCAGTGTTGCATTAGGGACTGTGTTGTAATGATGTGTATGTATCAAGGGGCTATTTATGTAGTTACACTGATAGAACAGCTAAGCAATATTTGCACATTTTGAAATACTGAATATTTTGATATGTTTATGATATAGATTTTTCTATAAAATTTATTTTTTGTATGAACTGATTGATTCTTTTCTGACATGAAATGCTGTGACTGAGAATTATGTAGGTGTGAGAAATTTACTGTGCCAAATCCTTCCTAGGCAGTTACATAAGAATTAAATTATCTAATTTCTATATGTCTAACTTCTAGGGTGCAACTAAATTATCCAATCTCTATATGTCTCACCTGAACAATGTGACTAAATAATTACCTGAGCATGTACATTATAAATATGAATATTACAGTAATAAAGGATAACCAAGCTAAAATTTAATGTTCCACATCTGAACACAATTTTTTTGTACATAAATTTTTTACAAGAGAGGCATCAAATTGGTATATTAACCTTTCTATTTAATTGCTACTAACAACTAAGGATAATTTTTTTTAAGGACATAAAACTAATTTTAATTTAATACTTACCAGTTGCTACTGCACTGCCTTAACCAATTTCCAGGATGAAAATTACCCTTAACCATATTAACGTCAACCTGAAGAAATATCCACTACTGAATGATGGTACCTTCTAGGGCCACTTTTTGTCATGGCTATGGGCCCTAAAGAAAATATGCCTTCACTTTGGTGTGCCAAGGAACAAAGGTAGAAGAGAGAAGTTAGTGTGAGATTTCCGATGTGTGGTTTTGATCATAGCCTCCAATGATGAATGGTTTCGATAGGCCCAAAAGGTAGCAATGACTCAGACCTCATGGACTTTGATCTTTATAAATAAAAGGTCCTTTGATGAACAAGACAATCCACCTTGAAACAGTGGAACCTGAAATATCAACCAAGTCCTTTAGGGGATGGAAAATATGCTTCCTACCCTTTCTTCTCCCATTATATGTTGCTATTAATGCCCACTCTGTGCAAAAAAGTCAATCTTGATCATTCTCAGCATAGATATGACTGAGACTGAGATTTCTTACCCATGCAACAGAGAAATCTAGCTGATGTTTTGCTAACCTACCTTTTCTTATCTCTTGCAATTACCAATCAGACTGGTTCATTCATCAGTACACATGCTATTCCACAAATAGATTTCAATGTAGCATATCACTGCACTAGTAATAAGAACACTTGCTATATTTCAACGACAGAAAATATAAACTTCCAAGAAGGTCATGAATTCGAAATCTCCTCACAGTCACTACACACTTCATTAGAACTGTGTACCTAGTATTATACTGTATCATACCACTGCCTACCATAGAAGCTTGTAATACTGCTAAGAAATCTGGCTGGCAAAGGAGAGACAAAGACTTTTAACTGCTAGCGAACTGCAGATATTCTTGTTCTATAGATATGGCACGAAACTTGCTCCTTTGTCTCATGGTGACTAAGGTCACGAAGGTGAACAAAATAAAAAGTCTTGAGGGTAAGGTCTTCATGGGGTTTGACTTAAAGACCACCAGACACATCAGAGATTCCATCAAGGTATTAGTGAGCAAGACACTAGTCTCTGCAGCCTGAAAACTTATCCAGTCAAAACTTCACCTGAAATGAGCCAAGCATGAAGGTGGAGGATCTGTGGGCTGTTGTGATGGACTTCTCTGCTGTTACAGAAAGTCCCTCAGGTCCCTTCTCTGTTCCACTGTTGTGGGTTGCTCCACCAAGAAGTCAAGATCACTGTACCATGATCCTGAAACCATAGAGTGGATTTCAAAATAACCTGAGCAGTGTAAGTCCTGACAATCTGAAGCACTTGCAGAATCATCCTGAAGGGTGTGAAGGTGTAAGCAAACTGATAATTCCACTTCAGGCTGAAGGTGTCCACTACATAGGCTATCTGGTCTGGGAATGGGGAAACATACAAGTGGAGCTAATTGTTTAGCTCTGGCTCTGGTTGGCTTAACAGTCTGACAACCAACTTTATCCACGTGGGTTTGAGTCATGGTTCAGCCAAAGTATGTGAGAAAGTTTTCCATGGCTCAATGGTTCTGGATGCCATGCATAGCCTGTAATGTCTGAAAGTGGCATTAAACCCATAAAAACTAAACAGAAAAATCTTGTTGTTTCACCCTGATGCAAACAGGTCCACCATGGGTTTCTTACATCATCTGAATAGGGAATCTACTATGAATTGATGCATAGACCATTCTGTTGGGACTAACATGCCTCTCCTGGACAGACTCTGCCAAAATGTTTTTCTTGCCCTGAATATGACAAATGTGGAGGGTAATCCCTTGCAAGATTGCCCAGCAAAGGAGTTTCCAAACTTTCACACAAAGAGAAAGTGCATATGTGCTTCCTTGTTGTTGGAGGTATGCAACC
>JAECUM010043587.1:0-16843 GCA_016617855.1 Megalonaias nervosa
GTCTTGCATGAACAAATATGAAGTGAAGTGCTCTCGAATGAACCCATATGAAGTGCGGTGTCCATATATGATGTGGATGTCGGTATCGGTCTGTGCATCCACAAGACCTGAAAGAAGAAAATTGAAAAGAAGGGCCAGGCAGTAGGAAGTGCTATGGAGATGTGCAAAACGACCTAGAGTCAGCATAAAATCACAAACTTGAAATTTTATTGCTGAGGCAGATATATTTCTCAAAGGGATATGATTGTCATCTAACCAAAATTCGAATAGTACTGTCTGATAGACAATGCTTAGCACCCTGATGCTGGCCTAATCCTAAAAGTATGAGTTTGAATAAATGAGGATTAAAACTGCATTGCACGAGCGATGTGCGCAAGGCTTGGTTGAACTCCTGCCTAGTTATGGGAAAATACCCCCCCCCCAAGAGGTAAGAAAGAGTGGCCCCAAATACCACCCCTGTAGTTGTAAATAGTGACGCAGCGCATGGACAGGGCACTGGTCTTGTACTCTTTGCGGCATAACACGTAGGCAAAAGGGGTACCCTTGGTTGGTTGGTTGGTTGGATTTTTACGGCGCACCAGCACTATGAGGCTATTTAGCGCCATACAAAAGGTTATATCTTTCAACATTTAAAAGTGGTAAAAGGTTTCGTATCGACCAGCGATACGAAACCAAACAGTTCAAAGTAAAACGAAAAAATGGTAATGGTAATAAATAAATAAAGTTTCCCGATCAACGAGGAGTGCAAATGATGTATGACAACGAAAACAGATGAAAGGTAATTAAAATTTAGCAACGGTATATATAGCACATAAAACTGTTCAAAGTGATAGCATAAACGCTATAGCTTATGATAAATGTTTACTTCCTTCAGGAAGTCTATAATATAAGAAACGCTAACTGTATCAAAGAGCTCCCTAATGTCATGCACATTGTAATAATGATCACGTGTAAGTTGGAGGTCGAAACACTCCAACATAAAGTGCTTAACGGTGAATGGTTCATTGCAAGATATGCACTCTGGTGGGTCTTCTTCTTTTAGTATGTAGGAGAGGGTTAAATAAGTATGACCAATTCGAATTCTTGCAATGACTACCTCCTCCCTACGGACGGCACTGTAGGAGGGAGCCCATTCTCCTAGGGTTGGCTTGATGGCATGAAGTTTGTTATTCACTGCAGCATTCATGATGCCTACCATTTCTGATGTAAGCATTCTTTGATACTACGTTTAAAATCAGTATACGGTATTTTACAATCAGATGGTTCCAGTGATAGGGGCATTTTAGCAGCGCGGTCTGCTTTGTCATTACCTTTAATTCCAATATGGCTGGGTAACCAACAGTATACTATATTGTGGGAGGTGCTCAGCTCAGTATGTTTAAGGAGAACATTAGCTAATAATGGATTCTCCAGTTTTCTATTATGTAGTGACTGAAGTACTGATAGTGAATCGGAAAAGATGATGCTATTTAAAATACGCTTGCTTTCAATATATTGCAATGCAAGGTCTATTGCTCTGATTTCGGCTGAAAAAATTGATGTACCATTTGGCAAGCGAACTTTTGTTGTGTGTTTTCCACTAACGAAGGCTGCAGCAGCCTTTTCGTCATCTTTTGATCCATCAGTATATATTCTTGTATAATTTTCAATTGGGTGAGGAGTTCATGATAAGAGTTGTGGAAGATGGAAGGGTTTGTCTCCGACTTTTTTCCATTGTGTAACGCAAAAAGTACCTTTGGTTGTTGAAGCAGCCAGGGAGGTGTTTCGGAGACGGACGTTTTCTGAATTTTTGAAAGATCAATTTTGGTACTGTCAAGGCATGGTAATATTCTAATGCCAAAGGTAGGTATGACGTTTGGTTTATTGTCATATAAGGTTTTATATTTGGGTACAAAAACAGCCAAAAAAGCAGGGTTCAGAGGGTTTGATCTTAATTAGAGAGCATACCGTGCGGAAAGCATTTCTCTACGTTGTGATAAAGGTGGTTCGTTCGTTTCAACGAGTAGGCTTTCACATGGGGATGTCTTAAATGCTCCCAGAGCAAGTCTTATTCCCAGATGATGAATTGGGTCAAGAATCTTCAAACAGAACTTCCTAGCTGAACCATAGACAACGCAACCATAGTCTAGTTTCAAGCGAATAAATGTTCTGTATAAACTGAGTATGACTTTTCTATCAGCACCCCAGTCAGTGTGCACTACTACTTTAAGTAATTCTAGAACTTCAAGCATTTAGCTTTCAAATTCTTCAGGTGTGGAATAAAAGTCAGTTTTCTGTCCAATATCTAAAAATGTTGCTTCCTCAACAACTGGAATAGGTGTTCCGTCCAGCGTGAGTTTAGGTTCATCATGATGTCTTCGTAGCTGACAGAAATGCATACATACACTTTTTTGATTTCGAGAATTTGAAACCGTTAGTATTGGCCCAATTTTGAATCTTGTTGATATTTTGCTGTAGTTGTCTATCAATTGTATGCATGTGCTTGGATCGGTAACATATTAAAAGTCAGCAACATATAGGGAGCAATCCACACCTTGATTCAGATACTTGGTGATGCTATTAATTTTTATGTTGAAAAGCGTCACCGATAAAATACTGCCCTGGGGCACACCCATCTCTTTATCGTGCATATGAGAGAGGGTGGAGCCCACTCGTACCTTGAATTCCCTGTCTGAGAGAAAGTTTGATATGAACGAGGGCAGTCGGCCTTTTAGACCCAGATCGTGTAGGTCATTTAGTATTCCGTACTTCCACGTTGTATCATAGGCCTTTTCCAGATCAAAGAAAACCGCTACTACGTGTTCCTTCTTGATGAAAGTGTCGCGAATAAATGTTTCCAGTCTAACCAGATGATCATTGGTACTACGACCATAACGAAAGACACCTTGGAAAGGAGATATTAAATTGTTGGTTTCCAAATACCATACAAGCCGAGAATTGATCATTCGTTCCATTGTTTTGCAAACGCAGCTAGTTAATGATATAGGTCTATAGTTGCTAGGATCTGCGTTATCTTTGCCTGGTTTGGGAATTGGTATTACTGTTGCTTCTGTCCAAATTTTTGGTACATTACCAGTAATCCATAAATCATTGAAGATTTCCAGAAGAACTGTTAAGGATGGTTCTGGAAGGTGTTTCAAAAACTGGTAATGTATATCGTCAGGTCCAGCAGATGTATCATGGGCCTTAGTCAAAGATTCCATAAGCTCCGACAATGAAAACGGTTGGTTATAACTTTCTGAGTTATTCGATGTGAATTTCAACCGTGTTTTTTCTTTTTGAGCTTTCAATCTTCGGAAAGCTTCTGAATAATTAGACGGTAAGGAATTTTTGGAGAAACAATCAGCAAGTACATTAGCTATTTCATGTTTGGTATTGAAATTGTTGTTATTTAGCTTCACATTTATTTTGCGGATCGTGTCCCAAACTTTCTTCATTATAAGTTTAGAGTGGAGATTTTGGAGTTAGGTTAGACTTTTCGCGGAGAGAATCTGTATGGTTATTTCTCTGGAGGAAGTATGGGGATGATTTTTTTGTTAGGTCTGGAGCTACTTTGAGAACATGGAGCAGTATCTTCTGCATCCATGCTCTCAATGTCCCCAAACCTGTTATAGAGTTTGATGGGGTCATTTGACCCCTTTTGCTGCCTATTTGCTTGAGATCTGTTTTTATTCTTTGGTGATTTCGGTGGTGGGTATTGTTGAAAGTTGTTTGTCTAGATGCTGGTTTTTTTGGGCTTGGTAATTTTTGGGTGTTAGAGCGAGGTGTTGACTCGGGTTGATCTGTCTGTGTTTGAGCGTCCTTCGTTGCTTTGGGATTGTTCTTCACTACAGTGGAGAAGGATGGGCCAGGAAGGGATGATTTTGCGTGTACAAGCTTTCTGGCTTCTGGATAGGGAATGTTAGCTGTATATTTAACCCTCTGTATTTCCTTCTCCTTTTTCCAGGTATGACAATCCTTGGAACTGGCGTGGTGCTCCTTTCCACAGTTGACACAATGCGGAGTTGCTCTACACTCAGAGTCCTGATGAGAATGGTCCCCTCATCGGCCACATATTTGGCTTTTGAGCAGCGATCTTCGTGATGGCCATATTTCTGACATTTATAGCATTGAAGGGGATTAGGTATGTAAATCTCAACCTTCACTTGCAGAAAGCCAACTTTGACCACTCTGGGTACTGTTGGTTTATTGAAGGTGAGTACAAATGTGTTGGTGTCCTGCAGATTGTTATTACGTTTAATTCGTATTCTACGAACCGCAGTGACACCTTCGTTTTTCATCCCTTCAATGATATCCTTGTCGCTTACTCCAGCCAAATCCCGGCAGCGAATCGCGCCTTTGGACGAGTTGAGTGTTGTGTGGGCGAATGAAGTCACTTGAATATCAAAAAATGTTTTCATTTTCCGGATGCTCTCTGTCTGACCCCGTCGCTCACATTCAACAAGTGGGCAGCCTGATTTCAACTTTTTAACACTTTTTCAATCCCGTAATTGTTTTCTCAATAACAAACGGAGAGACTGAGGCAAGCGGTTTTGAATCGTCTTTAGATTGTATAACCATGAAGCGTGGAAATGAATCCACACCACATGGTTCGTCATCTGAGTCAGATCCAGTTTTGGTACGTTTGAGTTGATTTTTTTTGGAAATATCCATGTTGGTGTATTTAAAATTCAGCACCCGTGCTACCCGCCCACCAAGGAGCCCAACAAGGGATACTTTTCAAGTGCCAGGGATACACAGATGTTATACTCAGTAGGTAAATTCACCTCCTGATTCATCCCGTAAGACATACTCAGTCGGTAAAATTATCTCCCAATTGACCCGTTGAGCCACCGCCTTCTAAGACTTGGAAAAGGGAAAGTTAAAGGGATAGAATGTAGGGGCAACGGTGGTATCAAGAGAGATACAACGAGAAGGATAAAGAAAGTGAGCGAGTAAATAAAGACCTCCTAGGGCTCGGCGTGACCAGCCGATTTGTTGAGACCGGGCCCATCCCGACCACCCGTCTAGAAGAAGTAGAGGCCAAAGTAGTGTATTGCATCGGAAAGCCTCTGCTCAACTACCAGGATCCTTTCCTTCTCCGACACGGGTCGCAACTCACGGCAAACAGGTTGCCTCTACTTAGTCGCCTCTTACGACACGTAGCGAGGCACGTCGGGCCAATTCTACAACCCCGAACTCGCAGGGGGGCTAATGCTTTATGTTGGTATGTTATAATTTGATGTTCTGTGGATGTTCCGAGACAGAAGGGTTATAGGACGATTATTCACTCTTTTTTGAAGGACGCATTCTATATTCAGATAGCAAATGATACAAAGAAAGAAATGAAAAATGAAGAAAACGTTCACTTGAACCAAGTGACATTGATGCTAAAGACATTAAACAAAAGCTTAACTTAAAACGTCTGACAAATTATTATTATATTGGTTTGTTAATAATATTGAAAAGTATTTAAAATAATATGTTGATGATGCTCATACAGGCTTTCGATTGAAGAGACAGTGTTGCCTGTTTTTAAAAAATTATAGTACATAATGTAATGTTTTTGTATTGTTATGCATTTATATGTATAATATTTTATGTCTTTTATATATAAAGTGTTTGCCTGTCTCCCTATTTAAAAAATGAAAGAACATGCAAAATTTGTGACAAAATTGAAAGAGTCTGTATGCAAAATATTCGAGCCTCTTCTTTCTGCATGGCTCATAGCCGTCTTAGCAACTGCGAGCCGCTTCGCTTTGTAGGGTACATGGCCGCCTCAGCAACTGCGAGCCGCTTATCAGCATAGAAGGTGATCATACTTGCTTGAATTGCCTTTGTTTGAAAAATAAAGGCTCCTACAAAAGCTGACAATATAAGGTCAGTAACGTCAAACGTAAGCCTCTAATACTGACCGAGATTTCTCTAATTGGGTTAGCTCATTTTGTTATTTTATCGCTGACGTTTTGTTTTCATTTCTTATGGTGTGTATATTTTCGTACCCGGACACTCACTGTTGGTCGTTCACCCTCTCTGCTGATCTGGTTTTTATCCAAAGATTTTATCAAGACCTATACAATACCTCGACCTAGGATCATGTAAATTTATTGTGACAAGTCCGTGGGGTAGCTTGTGCTTTTGAAAAGAAGTTTTTGAATTTAATCAAGTCCATATCCCCTGAACACCAAGTTTGATGAATATTTCGCAGAGTACATGTATCGACTCCATTAAACACAACTAAAATATTGCAGTTGTCTCTTATCACTTTAGGTATTTGTGTATATCGCTGAGTAACATATATATATCAGTATTTTTGTGTCTGCCTCGAGAAAATATCCGAGCTGGATTTGATTGTTTGTCCAGCATCACATCATCGTATACTACGAGATTATTAATAAATCCATCGAGTCATCTATAGATGAAGCTTCATTAATATCGGTGATAAAATCAATAATATCATTACCGTCTTCGTCCAGCAACCTTGCATTTTCATTAAAATCTTTAAGTACTTCATAACATCGTTGATCATCTACAGATGGTGCCACTAAATATAATTTATCACACTTGAGCCATCTCATTATCAAATTAAGTAATAATTGTGTTTTACTAGCGGCCAAATTTGAATCACAAAAATGAATAATTAAAAATATATTTTATTAATGATATAGACAGCATACTCAACGATATTAAAAATTGGAGCTGGAAGAAAGAAGAAAATTATTTTTTCAATAAAATGATCATCGACGACAAAGGAAAAGAACACTACTTTGTGCATCCAGATCATAAAATCAGATTTTTATATAGCGACGATAAGATTATACCGTGTATCAGCGTTGACAGTAATCTAGATGATGACACAGAAAAATTAATCAAAATTCATTTCGAAGAAGAATATCAACGTCGCATCTATGAAACTAAATATAATGAAATTACCGAAGATGAAGGAATTTTAAAAGAACTCTGCATCAAAGACGACAGTTAGAATTCTTCACGCTGTGGAAGAAGCATATCTGATATGTGTATCAGTTCTAATTATTTCGAATGGGCTAGTTCTTTTTGGTAGTGACGTCTTTCATACCGACCCTCGAATTATCGGTGATAGAAGGATTATTTAGTCATTCTGAGGTCTCTATCATCAATTACAGATGTACCTATATCGTTATATTATTATATGCTATAGGTAGATCAGTCATCAAATTGAAGCAAATTTTTATGTGGATTTCGTATCATGATCAAATACACTAAACCAATTATTAATGCTCCAGACATGAAATTTTAACATCTCAGTGTGTTTATCTGTAATCGCGATATCATCACCACCATAAAATCCTTGAGCATAGTTGTTATAATTTCTCCAGCATTCATCATCGATAAAGTCTGATTTTGGCCATACAGGATAATTTAATGTATAATCTGATTTCGTGGTATTATTTTTATCATCAACTGTCAACGACGCTCCGAATCATTTGTAAATCAACTTCATGTTTTTCAAGGATACATTTAGATGTCATTTTAGATTTTTTAAGTTGTGTCTAAGGAAATATACTTGACCTATTTTTTATCAGCTCGTTATATTTCGCCAGTTGATCTTTATCGCCGAGCATGTTCTCGATGTACATTCCGAGGTCCGATCCTGATATCGGCGCTGTTGTTTCCGACAAATCGTCAGGAATTACATCGGGTAAATTCAACATCGTCAGAAAACTCCTTACCGCGTTGAGTTTTTCACGAGGGCTGATTTTGCCCGACCGAAACATTCTAGCGTCAGTTCCATTACACGACTGAATTTATCAACAATTACTGGCTGAGAACGCTTCAGTCGTGATGATGATTTATACAGCGATTCAACTTCATCTGCTGGTAGTTTTCCTACATATCACTGAAATAAGTGATTCAGATAGGACTTTTTGACTCGTATGGTTCTAATCGTTCTTCTGGATTATACTTGTAATATTGCGGTAGATTTTTATCGCTGATTTTATCATCGTTGATTTCAACATGTTTTATTCTTTCACCAACACTGGTTTTCAAAAACTATTCAACGCTAGGATTATTCTTAATTTCCTCAGGACTGTGATTATATATTTTCTTTTTCTCCAATCAAGTATCATAATCATCAGCTGGTGCTTGTATAATTTCATATCCGGTATTCTTCATCATCGCGATTAATCTTGGCATGAAATACATTTTGGAATTATTTTCATCAATTATATCACTGATAAAAGCAAATCTATATGGAATTAATAACTCACTTGCATTCGGTGTCCTGTTCAATTTTGTCTCTTCATCAAGCAGTCCTTCACGGTCAACAATAATTTTTGTTATCTCTTCGCGTGTGATTTGAAGTTTACTATCACGCTGTTTTATTGTTGATGAATAATGAATCTCACTAACACATCTAAATCGGTGTATGGCTTCTTTTGTTGCTTCAACTGATCCTAATTCTTCTGAAAACACATGCATGACAGTGAATCTCACATCGACAATACTGACTCCTGCTTCAAGTGTGTGATTGAATATTGCAACATTAAAATCGTCAAATGCGTGATTGATATCGCTGAAATCTTTCTTCTTTTGTTGCCGATCGGTATCAGCGTGATAGAATTTTACACGGTATCCTAGGTGTTGTAATTGTTTTGCTAGACTTTCTACAGAATAATTTTTTCTGGATTTGTTATGGGTAAATATTGCAACTTTATTTTCTTTTTCATGATGTTTTATCAGATTTTCAAGATTATCTTTGTGTGAATTCTCCACAATAAACTTTTTACCATGATATGGTTTATAATCATTAAATGATGAATTTCATTGATGATCTCTCCTTCTTGTCGCGAAACAGCCTTAGATCATCATTATCAGCATCAGCATCAAGAACAATCAATATTTTACACTCTATAACGAGTCCTGCAAATTTACTCCACCACTCTTTACTTAATCTCACAGAAGAAAACTGCTGTCGTTGTATTCCGTGCCATTGGTCAAGGATCAGTATATCTGGAACACCTTTTATCCTGTGTAACTATTCCCACTGAACTATTACTCTACGTCCATCACCTGGTTGGAATATTATATCGCCGGTGATATCAGAATACGACTCAATACCATGATCTGATTTTGTTTTTTTTTTTCTGTAAATGTCTTTCGATAACTAATGACAGCTACAGATTGATGTGGTTCTAAAGAATTCCACGCTGCCTCTGATTTACCCATTCCACCTGCTGATCCATCGATATAGTCGCCGTTGTAAATTATTCGACAACCAGGACCGCCTTCATGAACTGGTGCTGCAGTATATAAATAATCTGTAGTTCTCTCTTGAAAAAATTTTGGATAATTTCTACGATGATTAGATTTCATTCAATATTTTATAAATGCTGGTTCTCGCTGATAATCTGGTAATTTATCAAAAACTCGCGTTGAAAAATTTGTTGATCTCATCTTCAGATGATTCGTCGTTGGATATTATCTGTTTATCTGTACGTCTAGGACAAGTAATGGTATAATAATCAGCGTTAGTGTATTCAAGACAGTTATCAAATTTGTCCTCGACATGATAGTAAAATTCATTTATGATCGTAAAATTCATTATAACCATATCGACGCTCGCAGATGTTACAATAATGGTATGGCTTTCTTGATACCGTGAATCTGTTTCCACTGACAGCTATAATACTGATTAACTGATCTGATTCACCAGTCAACTTTTCATATATTTTTTTCTAACACATCTTGTGGAATTTCATCACAACCGATATAATATTTACCATCATCATCTTTATCGATGCATTTTATGTATTTCTCCTGAATCAAAGTTGGACAAACTAATAATTCTGATGCAGCAAAATTATCATGATGAGAAATTAGTTTTTTTTACACGCTGTTATTTTTTCTTGTTTGTGCGATCTTGTTTAATTAGTTTTATGCTATGTAGTCCAGCTTGTCTGTCCACGGACCATGTTGGATTTTCTCATCGGCCGCTTTGTTTGTCAGTTCTCGCTGTTCAACAAATATTACAGGCGTTGATTTATACAACACGTGATAACCACTATTCGTTTCGAAAATAAATACTTCATCACGATGACAATCACACAGTTGTGCGAAATAATTAATAATCTCGTCCGTATCGATTTTCTCATCGGTTGATTTTATTTCTGTTTCTTTGTCAAGATAAACAACTTTCTCGCGTTTGAATTTTGTATCAGGATCGAAGACAGGATATCTTTTACTACATTTTGGTAGAATTTCAGTAACTGATGATTGCCCAAAGAATTCATCGGCGAAACGGTTAAAATCATCATCGGAGTTAAAAACGTAGAACATAGCGAAATGTTGAATAATTATTCCCTGACACATTTTTTTTTATCGAATATATCATTGACGCTGAGGATGTCTAGCGCGTCATTTTTATTATCAAATCAGATAGCATCTTTAAACGAATAAAATATGTTGATGAATATTCCTTGAAGTGCCAATAACTAAATTTGGCAACTTCATGTAGTTCATTTTCTGGCCTGATTTCAAAAATATCACGAACATAATCAGGGTTAGTTGATCAGAATCTTGATATTCTTCTTCTGTTGAAACGACCTCTTTATCAGATTCAGCTGAAACAACTCCTTCTGCGAGTTTTGTTGCCAACGGACAATATATATATATATATATATATATATATATATATATATATATATATATATATATATATATATATATATATATATATATATATATATATATATCCTACAGATGTGCCTTTAATTAAAAAATGAAATATGTTTATATTATATAGAATGCCATTTCCAATAGGTATTAATCATTGCAAGTGGATGTTTCAGGGATCAACCAAAATATATAACAAGAGTTGCTACCGTGATTACTGTGGATATCACAATCAGTTATTAAGAAAAGGTTCTATGGGTACTTGACCGTGTTTAGACTGTGGAAAAGGATTACGAGGCAAACTAGATATCTGCACAGCATGTGGAGGAAACAGATACAGAGCTATGTTGATTATAATCAACGAAAACTAAAATATCACGCACTGAAAGAGAAACCTCCAACGGTTGAGGAGTTTTTGAGAGATTATGTTGGTATACAACAACAATAAAAGAAACACATCAATCAATGATATAACAATCTATTACACATTCTGAAGGTTTTGTATCATAATCAAGCTAATCAGATCAAAACACATTAAACCACCCACCAACATAGATCTAGCAAAAACTGCCACGCCGAGATAGAAAGATTATTTGGTCAATCTGATATCTCTATCGTCGATGCAGAATAATAATAATGATATATGTCTCGATTTCACAAACACTCAAAACCACAGATCTAACAATCTATTACTCATTCTGAGGTCTCCATCATCGATTGTCAATTCGGGACATTATCATATAATACTATATGTTATTGCCCAAATTGACAAATACCTCTACTGTCATCACTATCAGATTTTCCATACTGAAATACAATTTATAACAAAAAAAAAAAATAAAAAAAAATAGAATATTATTTACTCATTATGAGGTCTCTATCATCGATAACTGATCTACCTATATTATATAATAATAATGTTTTAGGTAGATCAGTTATCAGATTGAGGCAAATTATTTTCTCTTTCTGGGTTCTCTATCGTCGGTGAGGGATCAGTCCATACACACATGAAGGGAGATAACTCCATGAAGCAAATCCCTCTCTGATAGAGCAATTAAGCAGAGAATAAATATTATTATTATTATTATTATTATTATTATTATTATTATTATCTGATTCAGAATAAATATTATAAGAATAAATCAGAATCTGAATAATTATCAGAATGAAATATATTATCAGAATAAAAAAATCTTATTATTATCAGAATAAAAAATATTATTATTATTATTATTATTATTATTATTATTATTATTATTATTATCTGAATAAAAATAAATACAATATTTTCTTTTACTGGAGTCAGAAATGAATTATCCCTCTTGTTTAGCTGGTACCACAGTCACTGTGACAGAGTTAGTTTCGTCGTCACTATAGTCACTGGTGACGGCATTCACAAATCACAATCATCACTGACATTACAAGCAGACATTATCTCTCTCAACTGTCTTATACGAGCATTCACAATTCTTTTTGTCTATTATTCTGAGACAATTTGGATCTAATCTTTTCGATTGAGTGTGCAAGGGGGCAAATAGCTTCACCTGTGTATCTGTAACTATTGGCAGCGACTGTAACATTTTTGCTGAATCAACTTTATGAATCTGTAATCGGCTGGTAATTTATATTTATTCTCAAATTTTCGTTGTTGCAATGATTCAAAATCACATATAATTTTCTCAGGATTAAGTTCATCAGATATTTTTATTCCGTCATGCTGTAATTTTTCAATCGCAGAAATAATAACATTAATATTTTCAGAATTCATTATATTATTAAATATTTGTTTAAAATAAAAAAAAAATATTTACACAACACAACATATATTAAACTCCATGTGAACTCCTAGATTGCCAAACGACATTCTAGCAAGTTCAGAGGTTACATATTATAATCTTAGTTCTATAGACTGCACGACATATAATTTTAACTATAATCTTAGCTCTATAGACTGCACAACACATAATTTTAACTATAATCTAAGCTCTAAGGACTGCACAACATATAAACTTAATTATAGTTCTTATCTCTAAGGACAGCACAACACATAATTTTAACTACAATCTTAGCTCTAAGGACAACACACACACATAAACGGGGGCCTTCTCTACGTTCAACAGATTTCTGCTCACCCTCCCCCATAATCATTCGCGGGGAGTGCAAAAGTGCACCCACCACGTGGCGACATGGTGGGAGGGTGTACTCTTTTCTGTTGAAGTTCGAGTAAATGGGTCACGGACCCCCACTATTAAGAAACATTGTCATCGTACCGCCACGCTCGATAACGTGTCAGTCACGGGAATAGAACTCAAGATCTTGAGTACGAGAATCCAACGTTTTAGCACTGTGCCACAGATGCTAATTACAGATATATGTCTTAAAAATTATTATAAAGTTACCTATACTAGATAAGCAGACAACTTACGTACAATAGTATACTGAATAAAATCACAATTATTGTAAACTGTAGTGTGGATTTATTTCAATTTCCAAACACTGATATAAAATTAAATCGTGAGATCTACGATCATACACACATTCTTGCCGAGTTAAAGTGTAGTGCTATCAACCGTTGCCAGGATTCTAGCATCAATCGATAAATCAACTTAATGAATCTGTCAGATAATAATGTATTACTGCTGTCTAAAAATAACCTGCTTCTGTATTGATTCACACAGTTGAGATATACACAATTACACACCAAACTTATGAACGATCTGAATTTATCAGGAGAGTTAAAACAATGTAAATATCCTTCTCTGTTATAAATTATACTGATCCACTGACTACAGACAGTTAAGTTACTGAATATAACCGTTACGATGACAGAAAAAATAATCACTACAGTAATGTAAATCACGCAGTAACAAGCGGGACAATTGCTAAATTACTCTACCAGAGAGAGAGAGAGCTTTGCTTGACAGAGTTATCTCGCTTCGTCAACTACATTAAAATTCAAAAATATTTTCTTGTTTTATTCAGAAGTGGCAGCGTACTTAAATATAATTCGCTGATAGTATTTATTTGAAAACGCTGATCTATATATATTATTTGCGACAAAATATATTGAAGCACGTTGAATATCAAAATATTTGCCAGCTGCATATGTCGAAGGAAATATTATTTCATCGCCTGTCTCTACATTTACAGACTTAATAACTCTTGCGTATCGTAGATCGCCAGAATTTCCAAACTTACAATTCTGCCTGTGTAACAGCCCGCAAGTTACATAAAGAGTTACCCTTTGGATGTGAATTAATATGATCGATTACAAGTCCATCTTTGATCAATCCATAATAACACTCGTAGACAAACCTATGTGAGTAATAATTTTTATTCCCAGCACAGAATTTGAGATGACCATTATTATTGACATTCCCGACTGATTTTTCTTTTAGTCGACAGTTCGTGATGATACCATCACGAGATACCTCATAATTCTTGACGATGGGATGTTTCATACATTAATTTTGTTCCACTTGTATCACAATATTATTTGTTTAAATCATTATTTTGAAACTCTGGCTAGATAATCTTCGACGGTTCTTATGGGAGATTCGACTCCATCGGCATTATTTTTATCATCATAATATCGTTTAAGTTCTCTGTATTTTGTACCACCACATTGCACACACAACTGAGTTTCTCCTCTGACCCCAACACCACACCGTAAACACGGTTGTGGTCCTAGACGCTCCCGTCGAACGCTTTGCATATGATATCCACAGAATTAGTTTACATAAGATTTGTTACAAGGAGTTGTAAAACCCATCATTAGCCACTTATAGTTATTCTTTCTTTGAATCATTATATACATACTTACACTTCAATTTAAATATATATTTGTCTTAATTATAATATGGAGGAGTTTGAGAGGTTATCCGCAACTAAACCCTATAAAGCCAGATTTGATCTTGACAAACTGCCGAAACCTAAATTTAGTTTTTCGATGCAAGATCTTGCTTTAAAAAACATAAGGATATAACTGATCGTATCCGTAAAGCCAAGAAGGAATTTCACGATGATGAAGCGGATCATGTGTGGTCAACATTCAGAATCAAAAATGTTGTCAATGCTACAATGAATGATTCGCGCGCAGGAAGAATTATTAACTATCTCGACAATCAAAGATATTTTATTCTAATAAAATTTATTGTGCAGACAGACGACGACGCTTGGATTATCCGTGACAAACTTGACCCTGTCCGTGTACATGTTGTAAGTAGCATCGTCACGTTGAATAAAAATTCCAAACCAGGAACAATGGTATTGACAAACCATATTATGAACGAGTGTATCCTGTAACTGCAGTTGTTTATGCGATATTTCCGCTGAATGATAAACCTAGCGTTACTGATCTCAAACCGATGAAATTTTCTCCCTTAAATCGTGTAGTTTAGCGAGTTACAGAACACTTCACAAACGCGATACGTGAAAACGGTTTAACGGATCTAAGACGTAAAATAATAAATAAGTGGGCAGAAATAGTTAAAGATACCGGAGCGTCTATCAAAGACGTTGCTGAGCTGGGAAAAATATTTCCAATTACAGTGAAAACATTAACCGGATAGATTTTATACAGATCGAAATGTAAATCAAGACAGAACAGTTAGGCTTTTCTTAAAGTTTATATATTTGATTTTATCAGAAATATCAGTAAGAGTGACCCTGAGTCTGTTTGGCTGTTTCAAAGTTCGATGACGGATATTATGATATGTTTGTACATTCTAGCGGAGAAATTTATCGTGCATAATTTCTCCACGACGAAATGAAAAATCTTGCGTTGAAATACTCGAACGATAATGATGTTATCAAACAATTACTGAATAACTGTTTTACTGTTCCATCAGTTGCTGCTCACTTTGCTCAGGAGAAAATTCATTGTGGAATTCTAAATATGATTATAGTGAGGTTATCTCAATTGATATGGTAGCGTGTTATCCTGTAAGTTTTCTTGGATACGGAGTGTTCTGAATACTTTTAGAGATTTGGACATCCAACACACGAGACGACCAGAGTTGCGATTGACGGTACTTTACCAGATTTTGATCTGACTGGATTTGTCTGCATAGGAGTCATTCGAGTTTACGGAAAATCTCCACCCGATTACTTATGCTTGGTTTGGAAGACATTTCTCAGAAAAATATTGGGTTCCAATAGTACTATTACGATACATGCTTGATGTAAAAATATTGATATCGTTGAAAGTAAATGAAGTAATTATATCATATAATTATATTATATCATATCGTCCGTAGAAACAAATTTGGTTGCCACAGCAAAAGAAATATTCTGATGATGAAAATCCTGATATGACTGATTATAAAAATAAAGTTGCAAAAGATCTTGGTAGGAAAATAATTGGCAAATTTACTCCAGGAGGATCAAATGATCATAAACGACATTGTTAGTTTTTAAAACCCAAACAAACCTACCAAACCAATTTTAATGATCTCGAATACACACACACACACACAAACACACACACACACAACTTAACCTCCATTGAAACCTTCAATATGTGGAACGAAAGTGCACATGCACTATAAAATTCGTGCCCGACTTGAAATAGTCCAAAGAGAAAATAATTAATATTTGAAGTGAATTGTTGTTCTTTTGTAGACAATGCATTTGTGTGAAAAGCGCAATTCAATCGAACCTATCTACCCGTATCAACCGTGCATGCGAATGCAGTTTCCGCTGTAGGCTACCTTGACGAAGGATACACGAGAATGTCTGCACAGTTTTACAGATAAGGTCAAAAACTTTAGCTACTGCATGGAAAGGATAATGATCTTTTATTCTAACGTGCCAGTACTGTTGCTTTTTTAAAATATAGCTGGATGTATCAGACTGTGTCTAACCTCTCCGTCTCACCCTCTTTGCCATATACAAGACACTACATTTTTAGGAAGGAGTGTGAAAAGATATATTTGGAGTGATGTTTTCATGCCCTCGTCTTCTCTGACGTTTGACATACATGATATATTTGTGTCATGCAATCGAACGTTTGGCATCTTTCCATTTAAAACGCAAGAAATAAAATTACAGGTAGGCAGACATTAGATAGGTACATACATAGATCGTTAAACGACTTTAAAGGGATATACAGAGGCCAAAGGTAGATTGTGAAAAATAGGAGGAATTACTGTTGCTATCAAGTTTTTTCGCCACTTGCAGGAATTAAGGTAATGTAATCTTATCATCC
>JAECUM010043589.1:0-21806 GCA_016617855.1 Megalonaias nervosa
CGTACAAGTACAACCGTATGTTTGGCTCCGAAAATGACTTTTCTGACATTTCTACAGAATCCAAAAATATGTGACAGTGGAATTGCACATGAAAATGCTCTTCTTCCACCACTCAACATTGCTCTACGTGCTGCAAATCCTAAGTTGAAATTTGGATTAGAACCATGAACCACCGGCCATACATCAGCGTCAAGGTTGTTGGCGAAGTTTCTTGGTCGTCTCATATAGTATTGATTGTTGTCAGAGTGGTTAGAAGTATCTTTTGAGAACATCATTGATGGACCAGCTGATCTTGAATAATCGTCGCTGTATCTCGCAAGACCAAGTATTGTTGTGGCAACATCGACGTCTTTCTGAATTGATTCAATATTTTTTCCGTCAGTCATGTACGTAGCGCTGTCAAATAACGCCATAATACCATTATTAACAAAACCAACCATAATATCAGCGGCGTATGCTACTGGTGCTGCAGGATTAGCGTTATTTATAATTTCACCTTCGACTTCAATAAATGCTTCAGCGGGTAGGAAATATCTACTTGTATCTTGAACCTGTAGTTCAATTCGTCCACGCTGATCTGGAATTCGTGCGTCGTAAGAATAATACTGATAATCGCGCACAGACTCATCTTTGAGTACTGGTGCATCCATGTCAAACGCGGGGTCAGATATGCGCTTAAACATCTTTATTATTATCGTCTTCGTCTAACTCGAAGACCACTTCCTGCTATCAGACTAGCGGTTATATTTGTTTCCCTTTCCGACATCGGGATATCAGCTAACTCCGCTAGTTTTTGATTAGCTGCTTGATTTATTATTTTACTTACATTTGCGGGCATCACTTCAGTGCTTGCCAATTTCACAGGTTGAGGTCGGGCCGCTTGTGGTCTGCGTATTAATCGTGCTAGTCTATCTTTAATTGCTGAGAATGCTTTGCTAGCAAGATTACCAACAGCGCCTATACCCTTTTCACGAACAACATCAATAGCTTTCATTCCTAGCTGCTTTGCAATCGGTATTGTTTTTGGGGCTATTCTTCTAAACAGACCCTGAATAACATCACCTAATCCATCTCCGTAGGTCGTTTTGTATACTGGTAATCGAGAGTTTATAACCCTGACCATGGTAGGTCCACGAGTATTGTGTATGATCATTTTATTATTAAGTGACTTTATCACTAATTACATACTTAGTCACTATGATACTCATCGGCGATTTCATTAATGAGAGACCGATATACATCAATATCCATGATACCGCCTGTAAATAATCGTTTACAAATATCAACTACTTCATTAATGATTTCTGGAGAATTATTACCAGCTCGTTTTCCTCCAATGAGAATTTCTAATCGATCAACATCAGCAAGAACGTTATTGGGACAGGTAATAAAACCACTTCCTAGACCACTTCCAGTTGCGCCAGGAGTATCATAAAATACTTCTTCTTCCTCCTCACCTGTTGTTTGGGCTGGTTGTAGTTGTTGTGATCGTGGTAATTTAATCTGTGGTGATGGTGGTAATATTGCAAATTCTTCTTTTGGTGTTTTTTGTTGTTTTCGTAATCGTTTTATTGTTTCTTGTCGTTCTTGTTCTTGTTGTCGTTGTAACTCCTGATGTCGATGTAGCATCCTGTGTTGTTGTAGTAGTTGTTGCAGTCGTGGCAGTGGTTTTTGTAGTGATGGTAGTTTAAGATGTGGTGATGATACTGGTGATAATTCAAATTGTGATTGTTGTAATAATAATTTGCTTTGTTCAGTTTCTTTTATATATCTATGTATATCCTCATCAAATCTGTTAAAATCTGTAATATCTTTATTAGATCTGATTTCTGGAATACCAGTAGAAATACGATATATATCCTTGATCCAATTGGCAGAGCTTAATGATTTAATACATTCTGGTTTTACATATTTTTTTCTTTCATAATATCCAAACGAGGCAATATCAAATAATTGGTTTGGATCCCTGATAGCAGCAATACCTTCAGGCGCAAATTTATCTATTATCTTAATTCTGGTTCTTGGTGGTCGTGGTTGTGGTTGAGCTGCTTGTGGTGCTTGTGGCGGTGGTTGAGCTGCTTGAATACGACCTGCAATATCAACAGGTAATGTTTCAAGGGCTCTTTGTGTTGCCTCAGTTGCTGTAACAATTTTCTTTGTTGGTTCGACAATCGGTTTAAATAATTGTTCTGTACCTTCTGTAAATTCCACCTGAGACTCCTGACGCGATTGTAGTTGTTGCTTAACAGAATCACGAACGGGTAGATATTTTTTAATTGCCTCTAGTCGCTCTCGAGTTAATTTAGCTTAGTGTGGTTCTCCAATACTCATTATTGATAATATCTATAATGGCTGTTTAATTCATAGCAGCAGGGAGGGTGGACGACAAAAAATTAAGTGACCAGATTGTGAAAAAAATCAGAAAAAATCTGGTCAATTAGAGAAGTTTTCATCATTAAGACAAAAACTTTTTTTTTCAGTCTTCGTAGGAACCCTTAATTTAAAAAAATAGGGTCTATACAGTTAAGCCAAAAAGTTGTCTGTTCACCCTCCCTGCTGCTAATCTGGTTTTCTGCAACAGCGACCTAGTTCGGTATTGAGACCTTAATGGCAGCTATTTTCCTTGTTTACAGTTCTGTAGTCTTGTATATAAACCTCCAAATATTCACACAATATATTTGAGGTAGAAAAAGACAGAACTACCACAACGTTAGCAGCAGCAAGAGGGGGTGGACCCCCCCAAAAAAAATGGCTGCCGACAAATTTGTGTTACCCATTGAATAAACCCTCTATTGTGGGATCAGACACGTCTATGAACAAGAAACAAAAAAAAAGAAAAAAAAAATTTCTCACGAATGACCTGAATTTATATGAGACTCGCAGAGCCACCAATACTGTAATTCTGACCTAAAACAAAATATCAAACGGAAGTGCCCGCGGCCAGGCTGATTGATGTTGGATATCTCTTAAATATTGGATAATTTTTATATTTTTCTTTTCATATTGCAATTGTTGGATTATTTAAGTGTATTTTTTCTTTTTCCATTGCGCGTGAACACCCCCCCGGCCCGGGTGAATCGCTAAGTGGGAAACCAAATTTTAAAGATTCGGAGGGCTATCCAGGCTGAATTCTAGTTTTGTAAATTTATGATCAAGCATACGTCCCCCCACCCAAGTGAATCCCGGGCGCTTTATTTTTTTTTTAAAATTACCCATTTAAGTACATACATCTTTTTCCGATGCATCGCGGGTTCCCCCAATTATAACAACATTTATCGCCATGCTGACAACATGTCTATATCACGTTTTCGTTTTCTGGACTCGAACTCATTTAGTCATTTTTCACCTGTCGATAGTTTGTCTGAATGCTTTTACCAATTCGGCCACTGTCCCACTTCAGAATATACAATGAAATAATTTATATGAGCAAACACTTACTGAACTGACAGACAGACACACAAATTAAAATCATATAAATTAAGTATATTTATTTAATGTAACACAGAGGTCTTGCTAGAATTGTAAAATTACGAGTCCGGGACTCCCATTTTGGTAGAAATTGGAGTCCCACCAGCAAAAGTTGCAGTCCCCTTCCATCAGAGTGAGACTGAATTTTGTCAATCCAAAGGTCTTATTCCAAGCACTATGCTAGGCATCACACACTTTCTTACACTTACCTACTACCCCATCCGAATCAGTTCTAGCAACTTTAGTACTCTTCTGAATCTCATTACAGTCTTCGTCAGTTTGCCGTTTAACCCCAATACTTATCCAAATTTGTGAGTGGCATTTTGTCTAAGTCTCAACATGTGTTGATTCCGAGGTCACGTGCACTGCTTATTCCTCGACACTCGGAAATGAACACAATAATGAAAGCTAAAGTTGTTTGTTTGATGTACTCTAATAAATGACCAGATGTACATCTCTGGGTCTTTCTGCCTCTGAACTCAATCACTGTAAATATCAGTGCATTTTCCCACCCAGCCGCCAGTCAAAGCCTTTGAACTTGCCGCCAGCTATAGTAGCATCATGTTCTTTCGATGTACTCTTATAATGGCAACATGTACATCAGGGGTTCTTTCTGCCACTGAATTCTGTCATTGTAAATAACAGCACATTTTCCCACCCAGCCGCCAGTCAAAGTCTGAACTTGCCGCCCAGCTATTGCAGCAAGTTCTTTTAATGTACTCTTATAATGAGAACATGTACATCAAGGGGTCTTTCAGCCACTGAATTTAGTCACTGTAAATATCAGCACAGCTAAATGATCAACACATTTTCCCACTAAGCAGGTGGCTGAAGCAAGACTGGTAAGTCTCTGAATTTTGCATCCTACCTACTACATGCGTACGGAGGACTCCCGCCTAAGTGATTTTCTGCGAACCAGATAAAAATTTGGCGTCCAAATACGCGTAATTAAGCGTTTCCGAAACCTCTGAAACAGGTATATTTCTCCAGCGAATATACAATAATCGATTTTACCTGTAAATTCCAGCCAATTGGCATGTTGAACCAAGTGACCATGTTGTGAAAATCCCAGCGTGTTATTATAGCATAGCATTTTTAGCGCAGTCATCTGATTGTGGTAATGTCTAAGCTGTGAGTCAAATTGAGATCAGGTAATTTTATTGTAGCTGAAAAAATTATGTTACATTACTGGACATGCTAAAATTTTATTTTTTAATTAAACTATTTCGATGTATCCAAGTTCGTTACACAATTTGTAACAAGCTGTACTTAGCGTGGTTTGATATCGAAATATTTTTCAGCAGCTGTAACAGATTTAAATTCTTTTATTTCTCTGGTCTCTAAATTTATTGAACTAACTGGCCTCGGTTTCTTTGTGTTTGTCTGTCTTTCCACATATTGTGTTTTCACTTTGTGTGATGGCATGCAAATTTTCCAAATTTGTGCCTCAGTTACACTTGAAAGACATTACGATGTTATCTTCAAAACAGAATAAATAATGCCGTTTCGTCGTGCAAAGAAAAATCTCATCTACAACAAATTCGGACATGGGAATAAGTTTGAATACCAATCTGCTCATTTTCTTTTTATCAATATTGTTCTGTGCTTCTTTCTGAAGGGGCATATACATAGCTAGTGTTGTCAGCTTGAATATGTTGGGAAACTGATCTTTTTGACTGGTATGTACAATTTTCCAGAGCTCATGGATATTATCTTTTGGATACATCTGCTCCAAAATAGGATTTTTCACTAACATAAACTTCCTTTGTTAAGTGAGTAGTTTACTGACTACTATGCTAAATTTCCTGTTACAAATCTTGGCTCGTTCAAAGTAACAAAGAAAAAAGTGAAGCCAACAAGCTTTGTAAATTTTAACAAGAATAATTTATTTCCCTAGAAAACACAGTAAAAATATGAAAAAGGACTTACAGTTTGTGTATATAATCCAAAAATTAATCCTCGAATCTAAAAATAAAAGTCCTATCACTAAAATGTCCTAAATGAATCCAAGTTCAAATCCCGGCGAAGTTCCAAGATGGCGGACGATGACATCAGATGAATGCAGTATTGTACTGATGTGTCATCAGTTCCTTGTTGGAGTTTGGTGAATCAAGAATAATATTCCGGCTTTAGAATTCCAGAGAATTTTCACTGAATGTCTTTGTCCAAGAATTTTTTGATGAAGAAAAGCACTTATGTATGTTTCCAGAGAATAAATTATTATATCCCAAAAAACAGAAGAACTTTTAAAAAAATCAACTTGGCAACAACATATAAACACCTTCTGAGCTCTAAAGGTGTGGAAAATACGACTGCCCGAAAAACAATATGAACGCTAGTTTTACACATAATTTTAGATCACGCGCTAGGTCACGTGGTCACTTACTACAAGACATTTATCACGTACGCCAGTGTAGCCCCAGTTAAGAACCAATAATAAAAAAAACGTTTACACATAGTGATCACGCAAGCCAAGAATGACCTTGATCCTGACCAATCATTTTAATTGAGTGTTTACAAAATCGATGACTGAAAAATTGTTAAAGCTACGTTAAAAATCTAAATCACACACACACACACACACACACACACACACACACACACACACACACACACACAAATCGGAAACTAGGTCAGCTAATAATAAAAATTTAGCAATCTGTTATTTACTAGAACTGAACTAGAATTTTCTGAAAAAAATCAAATCCAGGGGATAAAATTTTCATTACAATAGCTTGCAATGAAATAAAATAAAATTAAAAAAAAAAAAGAATTTAAAACTAACACACAAGCAATTAAATTACATATACGTAACATTTCCCCCATAAAGAAAAAGAACGACTTATACAATAAAGCTTTCTTAGTGCCATATGTAAATTATACATGAGGTAAAAGAAAATTACATAAGAAAACTCTTATGAATTATACAAAGCGTATATGAAATAATATTTCCATACACGGGAAAGTGCATCTGCAATCAAGTTGTCTTTTCCCCTGATGTGCCTGATGTCAAGATTATATTCTTAACAACAAACTCCACCTTAACAATGTTTGATTTTTATTCTTCATCTTGTCGATGAAAGTGAGGGGGTTGTGATCACTAAACACAACAACCGGTGAAGGAGCTGAACTAATGTAAACTTCAAAATGGTGTAATGCCAAAATTAAAGCCAAACATTCCTTTTCGATTGTTGAGTAATTTCTTTGGTGCTTATTTAATTTCTTTGAAAAATAGCACACTGGATGTTCAACACTATTTCTATCTTCTTGAATCAAAACTTCTCCAACCCCAATATCACTCACATCCACAGATAATTTAAATGGTTGATTAAAATTTGGAGCTGTAAGAACTGGTGCACTTTTAAGTATGGCCTTTAACCTATCAAAAGCCTCCTGACATTTTTCAGTCCAAAGAAACTTGCTTTTCTTGCTCAATAAATTTGTCAGGGGTTCAGCAATGTTAGAAAAGTTGGAACAAAATTTCCGATAGTATCTAGCCATACCTAAAAATCGCATCAGTTGCTTTTTACTGACAGGCACAGGGAAATCAGAGATGGCCTTGACCTTAGCATCTATAGGTTTAACTTGTCCATGTCCACAATATGTCCTAGAAAAGTTACACAAGCACGACAGAACTCACTTTTAGATAAATTGATTGTCAAACTTGCATCAGTGAGTCTGTCAAAGAATTTCCGAATCGTTGCTAGACGTTCTTTCCAGGTCTCGTTGTAGATGATGACATCATCGATGTAAGCATCACAATTATCTAGACAAGAGGTAATCATATTCATCAAACGTTGAAAGGTACTTGGAGAACCCTTCATCCCAAACGGCATTACTTTATATTGATAGCATCCATCTGGAGTCACAAATGCCGAAATTTGCTTTGCTCTTTCCGTTAGTGGAATTTGCCAAAATCCTTTCAGAAGGTCAAATTTGGTGACATACTTGGCATTTCCAATTTTATCAATACAGTCATCAATTCTTGGTAATGGAAATGAATCTGTTTTTGTCACACTGTTCACCTTTCTATAATCAGTGCACATACAGAAAGTTTTGTCCGGTTTCGGAACAAGTATACATGGTGAACTCCAGTCACTTTTACTGGGATCTATGAAATCGTTCTCCAACAAATACTGAATTTCCTTTTTCAAATATTCTTGTTTGAGAGGGTTCATCCTGTACGGGTGTTGTTTCACAGGTTTTGAATCTACAATTTCAACGTCATAAAAAATTGCATTTGTCCTCGTAGGAATATCTTGAAACACGTGCTCATATTCAAATAATAACTGTTTAAGTTCATTCCGTTCTTCTTGTTGTAAATACAAAAGTTTCTGGTCCAGATGTTTCATAAATTCCGAATTCCGAAGATTTGTTGCTCCAAAATCAGCAGAATCCGATCGAATTTCTTGACTTACATCCTCAGTTGGTGGGACAGGTACAACTAAATTAATTGCATGATTTACCTGGCTATCTCTCTCAACATACTCCTTTAACATGTTGATGTGGCAAAGTTGTTTTTATCTTCGCCTACCAGGAATATTTATGATGTAATTTAAATCATTTACTTTCTTTTCAACCATGTATGGACCATAATACTTGGCCTGAATAGAATTTTGTGGAAGGGACAAGAGAGCTAGAACTATATCACCAGGCTGAAAACTCCTATCCCTTGAGCTTTTATCATATCTTGATTTCATTTTTGACTGAGTAGAGTGCAGATTTGCTCTTGCAACCTCACAAGCCTTTGACAACTTGTACTTAAAATCATAAACATAATCAAGAAGATTGAGTTCAGTATCTTCATTAGAAAGAAGTTTCTCTTTCAACAACTTCCATGGTTCACGCACAGTGTTCGAAAACTAGTTCAAAGGGACTGAATCCTAAAGATTCTTGAACGGATTCATTAACAGCAAACAAAAGTAAATGAACGCCTTCATCCCAATCTTTACTCGTATCAAAGCAATATGACCCAATCATATTCTTCAAAGTCTGATGAAATCTTTCTAAAGCCCCTTGGCTCTCAGGGTGATAGGCAGTAGATTTTGAATTGTTGAATGCCTAATTCGTGCATAACTTGCTGGAAAATTCCAGACATAACATTTGACCTTTGATCCGATTGGACAGATTTAGGAAGGCCAAATTGAGTAAAGAACTTTATCAAAGCCTTTACTATAGTTTTGGTTTTAATATTCCTCAAAGGAATTGCCTCTGGGAACCTTGTTGACGCACACATAATGGTCAACAAGTATTTGTTGCCTGACTTGGTATTAGGTAAGGCACCAACACAATCTACCATAATTCTGCTAAATGGTTCGTCAAATGCAGGAATAGGTTGCAGATGAGCCTTAGGTATGTTCTGATTGGGTTTTCCTACCATTTGACAAGTATGACAAGATCTACAAAATTTACAAACATCACTTTTGATTTTTGGCCAATAAAAGTGAGTTAAGATCTTGTGATAAGTTTTATTTATCCCTAAATAACCAGCCAGATGAGTTTCATGGGCCAGACTAAGTATTTCCTGTCTGTAAGATTTTGGAACTACAATTTGATAGTTCACTGACCACTCGTCACCAGCAGGTACCTCAGGAGGTCTCCATTTTCTCATAAGAATTCCATTTATAATGAAATAAAAGACAGGTACTTCAGTGCCTTCAGTTTCACTAATGACCCTCTGAAACAAACAGGAGATCTCAGGATCTTTTTCCTGTTCGACGACAAGTGATTGTCGTTTGTCACCCTGATTAGAGAAAAGAGAATGAGTAGTTAAAAGAGGATCACTGTGATCAATACCTTTTTACTGATCCAAAGAAGGAGTGAAAGTGACATCATTAAAAGCATGATCAATTCATATGTCCGCTGAAGGAATAGTTTCCTTATCAAAATCATTCTCAAGAGCTTTCTTTGCCAAAGCTCTATTAACTGCACAAGCTGGGTATAAATCAGGGAATTCTTTTCAATAGGGCCAACTTTCTGATCCAAAGAAGGCTTGTCGGTTACAAGTGGATTAACCACAACCTTGTCTCCAGCTAGGTCGTTGCCTAGTAACAAATGAATGCCCTGAACGTGTAAAAAAGTCACTATGCCGACTGTCACAGGTCCTGAAACTATGTCTGATGACAAATTTACATGAACATTAACAAAGTCGCACTCTACTCCCTGAATGAGAACACTCTCATTAGAACAGGACTTCTCAGAAAAAGACAAAGTACCTGATAATTAAAGACTCTGAGAACCTCCTGTATCCCTTAAAATTTTAATAGGGATAGGATTGACCAAATCACCCACGAGTGATATAGAACCCTTCGACATGAATGGTTCATAATTCTCCATAATAAAATCAGACTGGGGTTAATTAGACCCAACAAATGTATTGATTTCAATACATGACCGTGACCTTGACCTCTTAGAAATAAGAGTATTTGGGATAGGTCGATCGTGATTCTGATGCTTCTATTTCAATTTGAAGCAATCAGAAATAACGTGTCCATTTTTCTTGCAATAGGTACAGGTAGGTAGAGAGAAGGATTTAGAATCAAGTTTATCAGAAGCTTGATTTTTAAAACTTGTGCCAGATTGAGTTTTAGAAGGAGTCGTATTAGGCTGAAAATCCTTTCTACCAGTAGAATGCTGAATAAAAGACTTGCCTACAACAGAAACTTTATGAGTTAAGGAATACTCATCAGCAGCATGAGCATCATTTTCCAAGGTTTCGATCTTATGCTCTTCAAGATGATTCTTAATGTCATTAGGGACACAGTTCTTGAACTCTTCAAGTAATACAAGTTGTTTGATATTTTCATAATCATGTTCAACTTTCTTGGCTAAGCACCATCTCTCAAATAACTGCTCCTTTTCTCCTACAAATTCAACATAAGTTTGTCCAGCCTCTTTTTTATAGTTCCTGAATTTTTGCCGATAAGCCTCAGGGACAAACGCATAACCCTTTAAGATACAGTCCTTAACCAAATCATAGTCAGCACTTTGCTGAACTGACAGGGAAGCATAGATTTTCCGAGCTTTGCCAAAAAGTACACACTGTAATAATTGAGTCCAATACTCCCTTGACCATTTCAAATTTTCAGCAACGTTTTCAAAAAAAAACAAAATCAAAAAAATATTGGTCTACTTCCTTTTCGTTAAAAGGGTTAACTAGCCAAATATTTTTTTAATGTCACAATTTGAATTTGTATGTGAAGTGGAAATGTGCTTTTCACTTGCCAGCTCCATTTCTTTCATTCTAATTTGAAATTCCATCCTTCTCTTTTTGCATTTGCATTTGTTTATCTTTCTCCCTCTCCTGTCTCTCTCTCCTTTTCTTCAAATTGCAATTGAATCTGCATTTGTTTTTCTTCTTTTTGCAAATGCATTTGTTCTTTTTCTTTTTCCAATTGCAGCTGCATTTGTTTCTCTCTCTCCTCTTTCTGAAGTTCAAGCTTCCTTAACTCTAATTCCATCTTATATTTTAATTTCAGTTCCTTGACTTTTATATCAGAGTCTGATGCAGACTTACTGATCGAACCCAAAACACTTTTATCGAAAACGTTCTTGTCTACCAAATACTGAATCAAAATGTTTTTAATTTCTTGTTTCGTTAAGGAAGATTTTGCCTCAGAAAGATCGTATTTTCTGGCAAGTTCAAGCAATTCATCTTGTTTCAAACTATCCAACTGCTCCTGAGTAGGATTAGAAAGAAAAGTCTCCACTTTTGATGACATTGTGAAAAGCTTGTTGTTTCACTAAAGATTTCAAGCAAAATTTGAAATAGTACTTGGGATTTAAAAACTAGGGGAATTCAAATCTCAAAAAACAATTTTCTGAAATATTTTAGCCAAAAATGAATATATCCCGAAGACAAGAACCCAATTTTCTTTGTTACAAATCTTGGCTCGTTCAAAGTAACAAAGAAAAAAGTGATGCCAACAAGCTTTGTAAATTTTAACAAGAATAATTTATTTCCCTTGAAAACACAATAAAAATATGAAAAAAGACTTACAGTTTGTGAATATAATCCAAAAATTAATCCTCGAATCTATAAATATAAGTCCTATCACTAAAATGTCCTAAATGAATCCAAGTTCGAATCCCGGTGAAGTTCCAAGATGGCGGACGATGACGTCAGATGAATGCAGTATTGTACTGATGTATCATCAGTTCCTTGTTGGAGTTTGGTGAATCAAGAATAATATTCCGGCTTTAGAATTCCAAAGAGTTTTCACTGAATGTCTTTGTCCAAGAATTTGATGAAGAAAAGCACTTATGTATGTTTCCAGAGGATAAATTATTATATCCCAAAAAGCAGAAGAACTTTTAAAAAAATCAACTTGGCAACAACATATAAACACCTTCTGAGCTCTAAAGGTGTGGAAAATACGACTGCCGGAAAAATAATATGAACGCTAGTTTTACACATATTTTTAGATCACGCGCTAGGTCACGTGGTCACTTACTACAAAACATTTATCACGTACGCCAGTGTAGCCCCAGTTAAGAACCAATAACAAAAAAACAAACGTTTACACATAGTGGTCAAGAAAGCCAAGAATGACCTTGATCCTGACCAATCATTTTAACTGAGTGTTTACATAATCGGAAACAAGGTCAGCTAAAAATAAAAATTTAGCAATCTGTTATTTACTAGAACTGAACTAGAATTTTCTGAAAAAAATCAAATCCAGTGGATACAATTTTCATTACAATAGCTTGCAATGAAATAAAATAAATTTAAAGAAAAGAATTTAAAACTAACACACAAGCAATTAAATTACATATACATAACACCTCTCTGTTCCATAACGCTGTATAAGGGCATTTAGTCCATCAACGCTTGTGCAGAGGTATAAAAATAAATATATTTAATTCTTAATTTCATATTTTACCCTTATTTTATTCAATTTATCTTGACCCTGATATGGATACATGTACATGGTTTTGTAGCATATGATCCGCAGGGCGAAATTGATTAATTAAAAAATTGAAAATTGCACTGTACTTTTAAATTGTCTGTAATTTAATTAGGCTCAGTATTCTGCCCTTTGTACATTTAATTTTGAAATACCACTGGAAGGGTTATGCCATCTGTTTTTTGTCCATAAAGCATGTACATCTTATTCGTATTTAACTCAGTGTTATGTCCATTCAATTTTTTTCTGAATGATCCATTCATTAAAACACTCGAGGTTTTAAACGTTTTACCGATTGAAGCCAATTAATCGCCAATCAAACACAATCCAACACTGAAAAGTGGCTTCACGAGAAGCTATATATTTGCGTTTTCTCTTAATGATTATAATTTAAAGCGCAATCGAACAAATGCCAATATTTTATCAAAAATGATTCCATTGAAGTCATAAATGAGTCAGAATTTTTAAACATCCCACCAAATGAAGCAAATTGCTAATAAAACAATTCAAGTTGTCAAGTTGGTCCACTTACTTTGACAACCGTCTTCGAGAGCCGCCATAATATGCTCCACTTCTGACCAGTTGATTATAATTTGATGTCCAAATATACCAATGCTAATATTTGATCAAAACACAGTGCATTCATGAAATAATTGTTTCCTCTTCCTCTATCATAAACTTCAAACGTAATCTCAAAACAATCCAACCTAATTCAGTTGCACCAGCCTGACCTGACAAAAGTGACCAGTTTTTAGCTCCGCCCAGTTCATATATATCTTCCAGTGGTGCGATATTATTGACCGTCAAGGTGCAAACTGTTGTAGAGCAGATGTCAATGAGTGCCTCCTACAGTAAATGTGTTAACGACAGTGTACTCTTAGCAAGAAACTAAGCTGGAAGCAAATCAAGAGTAATTACGATTGATGCTCCAGCCTAATCTACATACGTAAAAAAGTTGCAAAAGTCAAAATTTCCACGCATAAAAAATGGGTGATATTTAAATTCCATGTGTCAAAACCCGAGGGTACAAGTCTGTTGAAAACCCGGAGAATTCGTGACAAGAACGGTTAAATAAAACTGTATACTTCGCCGAGCACTTTTTCATACGTGGAACCTTCAACGAATTTGCGCAGTTCTTGCATTTCAGTGTTCTCCAAGCACGCAAATTCGTACCAATTTTGCACAATTCTTGCAATGGCACACCCTGACAGCATCTCCGTGCAAGTTCTTG
Organism: Megalonaias nervosa; assembly: GCA_016617855.1. Taxonomy (NCBI): domain Eukaryota; kingdom Metazoa; phylum Mollusca; class Bivalvia; order Unionida; family Unionidae; genus Megalonaias; species Megalonaias nervosa. The sequence goes on from JAECUM010043589.1 coordinate 13,606, forward strand.
ACGTATCTAATGACTTTCCCGCAAAGAGTCTGTTCCTCTGCCACTACTTCCTGTTTGTCACTCAGACAATAAACTACATTGATTTCTGATTGGTGGTTATTATTTAACCTGGACCGGAACAAGCAATAACCACAAATGAGAACTCAATGTAACATATTTTCATCATCATCATCATCATCATCATCATCATCAATCCCTTAACCTAAGAGGTCGTTGGGGGCACCACAGTTGACTTTACAACCAATTCTCTCCATCTTTCCCTGTTCCCTACAGTAATCTCCAAATCCCATACCTGCCCGCTCTTGAATGTTGTCTTCTCACCTCTTTTTCTGTTTGCCTTTTCTTCTGCACCCTCGCACTGTGCCTTGCAAGATTGTTTTTGCCAGTGCAGATGATCTTGAGACATGACCATACCACTTCAGTTTGCGTTTTTTTACAGTGGTCAAGATTTCTTCATAGGATCCGATGGCTCATTGGATCCTGTTGTGGACTTCTTCGTTGGTTACATGGTTAATGTATGAGATGCCCAAGATCTTGTGGTAGCATCTCATTTCGACGGTTTGAATCCTTCTTTATAGATCTGATGTGAGCGTCCATGTTTCACAAGCATACAGAAAGATGGATATGACAATCAAGCACATCAGCCTTATTTTGGAACCAAAAGCAATGTTGGTATCTTTCCATATTGGTCTCAACCTTGTTATTTCTGCTGTTGTCTGGGCAATCCTGCAAAGTAGTTCTGGTTTGGAGCAGTCATCTCTGATAATTGATCCCAAGTACTTGAAGCTTGTGACTCTTTCTAGCTTCTGTCCACTGTCCTTTATTTCTGCACTGATGCCACTGGTGTTGTTTGTCATCAGTTTGGTTTTTGCAGCACTAATCTCCATACCATATGCTGAGAAGGTTGTGTCGAGACGCTCAACCAAGTCAGCCAGCTCTTTTTCATCTGCTGCTAAACCATCAATATCATCTGCGAAGCGAAGAATGGTGATTGTTCTTCCTCCGATGCTGACAATGCTCTTGTGGTCATGCAAGGCATCCTCCATGATCCTTTTCCTGGAAAATGTTGAAGAGTGTAGGTGGCAGTATACATCCCTGTCTGACTCCAACTGTTGTTCGAAACCAATCTTCTCTGCTGCCATTGATGAGAACAGCACCAGTGGCTTAGTCATAGAGGTGCTCAACAACCTGCACCAGGTTTGAGCTGATGTTGTACTTCCTCATAGTTTCCCATAAGGCTGCATGCCATACCCTATCAAAGGCCTTTTTGAAATCTATAAAGACATGGTATAGATTCTGCCGATGCTGAAGGTATTTATCGCAAAGGAGTCTGAGATTGAAGATTTGTTCTGTGGTGCTCCTTCCTGCTCGGAAGCCTGCCTGCTCTTCAGCAATAATTTTCTCTGCTTGAGGCTTTAGTCTCTTGAGAATTATCTTCAGCATGACTTTGCTCAAGTGACTGATCAAATTGATGGTTCTGTAGTTTTACCGTGCAACAAACCGGTAGCTTAGCTTTCACATTGACCAAAGGTGTCAAAATACAATTCAAAGTAGAAACTTTGTGTGAAAGTGGTTATTAAATTGATGAATAAGTACTTCATTATACATGCAGAACACATTTAGAATGTATGCTGAACATACTTCTGAGTTAAGATAATAAGCGAGTTCACAATAATATACTCTGTGCCGCCATATGTGTTGTGTTGTCACGAGTCAAAGATCAAAGGGACCTAAACGGTACACCCTCATTCATCATGCCATTTAACACGAGTGAATGATGTCTTTTGACGGTGAGAATTTGTCTTTTGACACTATAAAAACATGGAAAGTCAACAGCTTGAAGGTGTTTTTGAAGAAAAGGAGGCTTTCGACAGTGGGGACAAAAAAGGAATAAGTTGCTCGAGTATTTGTAGCGAGTGAACAGATGCTACTCTTAGTACCAACTCAGGAAGAAGTACGACAGGAGTACAAATCACTTTTGATGACAGAAGATGGGTATTTGTCTGACCCTATGCTACTGAAACAAAATGAGTGGACTGGTGATAAAGATGGAATGACAATCTGGCCACCCATCATGTACTGGGACAATGCAAACTTTCTAAAGCTTACGGGACAGTCAGATGAACTTTCAAACGGCTTATGGGCAATTACAAGGAAGGAAGGCATACAGTTATTACGCATCAAATTGGCTCCAAGAAATATGTTATCACCCAGTAGATAATATCTCCAAATATTGTTTTCTTGCTGCTTTCTCAAATAGTCTTTATCGTTTTTACTAATAAACATGAGTGCCTGTGACTGCAAATTCTATTTCAGATGGATTATAATTTAACAGAATAACAAGGCAACTAATAATTAATTATGACTGCTGAAAACGAAAATAACATGCATACGGTAAGTATCGTTTTGTATCGATTCTCCGTCTCTTGTATCAATATGTGTATCATTTCAGCAAAAGTACTGATGCATCGATATATCGATGAATCGTTTCACCCCTAATAAATATTCACCCCTAATAAATACTAAGCAAATGAAAAATAGAATCCAGTCTCAATCAGTGTTCCACAATTATTTGACGTTGCCGTAGCAATAATAAACAGACATCTGTTTGGACCTCCAAAGGTGTCCTTTAGCGGTGTCTTCAATAACACATGCACCCTTCATCAAAGGAAGCCAACTACAATCTTCAATAAAAATAACCTTTCATCAAAGGAAGTCAACAACAAACTTAACTAAAAGCAATGGAATCTGATAGATTGTTGCATTTTCCAAAGTGACTGGAACACGTTTATTTGTCATGAAAGTTTCATTCTTGCAGGGAAAAAAATTATGCTACGGTCGCTACCAATGGTGGCATAAAACGCAAATAAACTTCCAAACTTTTCAAATCATACAGATATGGCCGTCAAGTTAACTGACGATGGGGTATCTTGCAAAGATGTTCATGAAACTTGTTAATTTGTTCCAATTTTCATTCTCCTATCAACAGCCTCATCCCTTGAGAAGCCTCGGCAAGATGATACTGTCTCCAGCTGACCAAAATCGAGGTCAATTTAAGTACATGTGCACGTAGCATGTAAATAGCAATAGCCATGTGCTACTTGCGACAATTGTAGTGAATTGTTAATTGACAATCAGATATAGATCAAAAAGAGGACTACCATTTTTTTAAAAATAAATACACATTATTGGTGTTTTTAAACAGGATGTGAGTCATACATAAAGTTTATAACATGTAATCTATTCCTGGGGTCACGCTACCAGGCGAAGTGCGCGACTAAGTCGCCAAAAATGTAAACTTCGCCTTCTTCTGTTAGGAAAGCGAAAACGACTTCGTCCTGTGATTCTTTTAGAGGTACATTGACTAATCACACCTTTTGAGATGCCCCCTCACCTTAGGCAGGTTTATTCTAGTATTGTGTTGTAGTGAAAGGTATTCTTCAAGCCATCAGTAGCTAGGCCTAGTTTTGATATCAGTTACGCTGACAAACAAACTCTTGCACATTCACAGGTATGTGTTTTGATGTCTGATTGACCGTTAACCATTTCCCGAGTTTGCATCTAGGCCCCTATCACTACCCGATTTACGCATGTTAGGACCACAGGAGTCTGCAGTTTTATCAATAAAGCACGAGGAAATTTCTGACAACATGAAATCACCTTATCGGTATTAATAATTAATTTATAATACCGATAAGGTGATTTCATGTTGTCAGAAATTTCGTCGTGCTTTATTGATAAAACTGCATACTCCTGTGGTTAGGACCTATCCTTCGATGATTAAAAATATACAAACTTGTGTTTCGAAACTTTAACAATAGTATGTATATAGCAATTTGTGTTTTAAGAATAAAATTGGTGATCTGGATATTTTAACTGCCTCTTGTACACTATTTCGTCAAAAAATTTGTTTGAAACTGTTAGTGTACCAGTAACCGGGAATAAAATGGCGGACATCGCTATATCTGGAAAATACCAGTTTAATAGATTGTCTGTTTTCGTAAATCATCGAGCAAATATATACAGAAAAATATACAATTCATATAAAGTAAAACCTAGGTATTATGTTATTTAAGATTTAACTTTGAAATGCAATTATATAGGTCAGAAATGTATGAGATAATGCTATGTTGTGGAATTCGCGGGGAGTGTTGTAGGCCTAAGGTCAAAGTTGTTTTCTGACTTCACTCGTATTTGTGAAAATACGGAAAAATGGGGCGAAGCAGATAATATTTAATCAATGCCTAAAATTAATACAAGTACGTAGACAAATAAATAAACCATAAATCTGCAATCCTATCATGGACTGTTGTAATGAAGCTATATTTCGTGAGTGATTACATTACGAAACCCCTCATTCTAAAAATAGATGCACTCACATCTGCGTTGATTCGGTTGGAAAGAAGGGTGTAGTTCATATACCGGCTATACATGAGCCATGTCTGTAATTGTATGCATTTTAGTGTGTTATGTATGAATAGTTAATGTAATGTTTTATCCGCAACAAAGAAATGAGGACACTTGTGCGTTTGTCCTCATGTACATAGTACAGGGGTAGTGTCAAACAGAAATCTTTGAAAGTGCCATTGTTGTGAACTTTTAAAAAGTATATAAAAAATAAATACAAAAATATTTTTAAAAAAATGATTAAGGGTAGTTGATTAAGCATTTTTACCAACTTGCAATTACAATAATGTCATCTAGTTACTCAGTTTAATTTTGTTACAATGCAGTTTCTATTCTCTTTTAGAGTCATATGGCCAAAACTAACTAAGAAAAGTTTCTACCAGAAAATAAAGTATTGCTTAAATCCAATGTTAAATGCAAATATGAATACTGGGAAATAGAGGGCATAATTCAAATAAGAGAACACACGTTCTATATATATATATATATATATATATATATATATATATATATATATATATATATATATATATATATACCTATATACTCTCTATATATATATATTGCGTTTCTTGCCTCGCGTGCACTTCTCCCTGTTGAGCTATCACTTCTAACTGTTCTGTCCAAAAGGAGAAGTCACTTCTCCCTAAAATTCAAGTCTAGCTTGAACCCTACAGTACATCGAAAGTTTCTGTCAGTAAGGAATATAAGCAGTTACTGGCGATACCTTAGCCTCAAATAGGTTTATATAAAGGAAAGTGACGGAGAAATTTATAGCCTCAGAATGTATCGATGTACTGGTACAGTGTAAAATTACTGTTGTAAATCCCACCCAAAATCATACAACGGAAAACTGGAAATAATGTGCAGCTCAACCTATAAGCCGCCAAAGTGTAGCTTGAAATCAGGGCTGATTCTTAAATAGGTCTCATGAGAAAGGAGAGTAGTGTCCTCCTTTGCAGTACATATTAGTCCCATAATGCAAAACATCTCCCCTGAGATTTGTTTTTGTCTTACATTGTAGCACTACAGTATAATCTTGAATCCTACTTTGACACTACCCCTATTTTGACTTGATGTCATAAACTCACAGTTCTAAAGGACGCGTCTCTCACTGACATTACAAACACAACATTTGTTCACAGTGATCAACATCAAGTAATGTAGACAGGAACATTTGTCAAAAATCCTATGATTCTCATTTGTGAAATGAAACAAAGATACATACCAATAAAAATACTGCATTTCACTAATTCTTTTTTTCCAATCATTAAACACATAAAAATCCTTATCACATATTCTGACGGAGCAAACAAACTTCCTTTCATAATAGGTATCCAGTCTGCTACTCAACATGTGGCAATCGCATTTTTCACGCTGATAACTGTACCAGTAACAGTGTTTGAAATGGTGTATAATGCTGTAAAGCTTTATATTAATCTGTCATTGGTTATATTCTGATGCATTTGATTTGTTATTACAACTTGTGGAAATTTACGTGAAACATAATTTCATGATATATTCCATAACTAAATCAGCATCCTGTATATTATTTCTTATTTTGAAAATAAGAAATTATTGTCTTATTTTCTATTAGATAAATAAGAAATTGTACTGTATTAACTTTAAATCAGCCATTTAGAGAAACTAGATATTAAACTTATTAGAGCCAATTTATTATTTATAAATTGGTTCGATAATGGTAAGAATTACAATAAATGAGAATAAAACTTTCTGTAACATTATGTCTTCTGTCTCTGATTATTTACAATTTTAGAGGCAAGTTATAAAAGATGCACACCAGTTTTAAAGTTAAAAAATCACCAGTACAGTCAAAGACTGAGCTTCTGTACATTAGCGATGGTAATTAAGTATTGGAAAACAATGATACACTAAATCTAATCATAAGTAAACATTTTTATCACAATGCAAAAATGATTTTCCAGTTTGATTATTTTGGCTTTTGTATCAAAATATATTCTAAAATGAAGATTATGATAAATATATGAAAAGTTAAGGAATGCTTAATTATTGTTTTAATGTCATTTTACCTATAACTTGAGTTTTATGTGTTCTATTGATGTTGCTTTGCAATATATGTTTCGCCAGGGCATGTGTACAATAGTATCACGGGAAAAGATAGACTGTGTGGTGCGTTGAAATGGGTGACATACTACACAAACTTTCCAATGAGGGGTAGTCTGGATGGGGAGCGAGACATTTCGAGCCCAAGAAAATTCCAAGACATTTCGATCCCAAGACATTTCAACCCCACCATTGGGACAATTCGACCCCAATTCATGCATTTTTACAACAATAATAAGCACATTGCTAATTGGAATTCCCACTAATCGCACAATTATTCATTGATGTATGCAATTAAAGAAGATACCAACACACCACTAAGTCGACGAAAACAGATGTGAACAGTTAATTATGATTAAAGTCACTTTTATTAAGTTAATGAATGCATGCTAACTTGAATGACAAAAAATCAAATTTACCACACACTGTAAATTTTTATTTAAAAAAACTGATATTTTTTTCAAAACAATAGCACACTGCTAATGGTCATTCCCACTAATCACACGGTTATTCATTGATGTCTGCAATTAAAGAATCAAAACAAACTGCTAAACTGCCGGAAAGATGTTAACAGTTAATTATAATTAAAGCCACTTTTATTAAGTTAAGCAATGCACGCTGATTTGAATGAAAAGCAAAAGGTATGAAAATTAAACGTACCACATGCTGTAAATTTGTATGAAAGAGCCACCAATTTTCATTACATCATACATGCCAATTTTTATCCTAAGCTTTAATACTGTGTTTGGCATACTTGTGTGTAAATTTTGGATTAATTTATAATAAATACAGTTTATATTGTGACATATTGATCAGATATATTTTGGTATAATACTAACTGAACGTATGTTAATTGTGACAATGGTGATTTATCCTTGTGTTAAATGCAATTATATAGGTCAGAAATGTATGAGATAATGCTATGTTGTGGAATTCGCGGGGAGTGTTGTAGGCCTAAGGTCAAAGTTGTTTTCTGACTTCATTCGAATTTGTGAAAATACGGAAAAATGCTGCGAAGCAGATAATATTTAATCAATGCCTAAAATTAATACAAGTACGTAGACAAATAAATAAACCATAAATCTGCAATCCTATCATGGACTGTTGTAATGAAGCTATATATCGTGAGTGATTACATTACGAAACCCCTCCTTCTGAAAATAGATGCACTCACATCTGCGTTGATTCGGTTGGAAAGAAGGGTGTAGTTCATATACCGGCTATACATGAGCCATGTCTGTAATTGTATGCATTTTAGTGTGTTATGTATGAATAGTTAATGTAATGTTTTATCCGCAACAAAGAAATGAGGACACTTGTGCGTTTGTCCTCATGTACATAGTACAGGGGTAGTGTCAAACAGAAATCTTTGAAAGTGCCATTGTTGTGAACTTTTAAAAAGTATATAAAAAATAAATACAAAAATATTTTTAAAAAAATGATTAAGGGTAGTTGATTAAGCATTTTTACCAACTTGCAATTACAATAATGTCATCTAGTTACTCAGTTTAATTTTGTTACAATGCAGTTTCTATTCTCTTTTAGAGTCATATGGCCAAAACTAACTAAGAAAAGTTTCTACCAGAAAATAAAGTATTGCTTAAATCCAATGTTAAATGCAAATATGAATACTGGGAAATAGAGGGCATAATTCAAATAAGAGAACACACGTTCTATATATATATATATATATATATATATATATATAT
>JAECUM010043590.1:0-15729 GCA_016617855.1 Megalonaias nervosa
TTTTTTTTTTTTCTTTCTCAAAGTGAATGGATGAGTATTCTCGTGAAATATACGCGTTCTAAAATAAGGTTGAAAAATATATCAGAGTAGAAGTGACCGCTAACCAAAAAGTCATAATTATTCTCTCTGCCTGGTTTGTCTGCATCATGGCAATTATGATGTTTTTCTCCTTTCCCTTGTCATTCTGACTGGCTTAATATGTTTCTTTACGGTTTCAGAAACGTTAACAGTTATATTAAATTCTTATCGATTTTTTATGTCGTGTATATTTATTTGGATATGTATTAAAAAAATGGACCGCTCCGGTGGCCTACGTTAGAGCGTCCGTCTCGGATGCGGGGGTCGTGGGTTCGATCCCCGGCCGAGTCATAACAGAGACTTATAAAAATGGTACTAACAGTTGCCACGCTATACGCTCAGCATTAAGAGATTAGTGTTAGGTCAGGTCGACTTGGTGTCAGGATAAATGTGACTGTGTGGGACAAGATGTCACATTTCTTCGGCATGGTGCCCCAGTGCTAGACATCACTATAAACTGCCACAGTGCAGACATCGTAGCGATATGACTGAAAACTGTTAAAGCTACGTTAAAAATCCAAATCACACACACACACACACACACACACACACACACACACACACACACATTAAACAATGGTCTTATTTGTCAAGGAGATATTTTTGTGTCATACATGGATTATATGGAGAAAAAAGTGAAGAGAAGAAAACTACATGTAGGCTTTAATCTTCTTTCGCTTTGTTATTTTGTGTCAAGTCAATTTTTCATCATTCATTATTGAAAATTCAGGGTGAAATTTACTTTTTCCACGAAAAATTTATTTTTGATTATATTCTGTGATTTTGTCATTTCTTCGACAATAATGCCAGTTAGATTTAAACATATTTCTGCAATACTGACATTGTTTGAAATGTGTATCTTGACCTTCCATTTGGTCAAAAGGCTTATTTTCATTACAACACACCATGTAATGTTCTGTTCTTCATATACTATTTAATTTCCATATGAATCTAACGTTATTCATACAGACCATTTAAAGCGCCTAAGTCATCAATTATTTCATTTGTACAGATCAGATAAAAATCGTAAAATATTGAATATATTTTTTCGACAATTATTGATGTTGTTTTTCCCCAAAACTATCATTTTCTGCTTGCATCGTTCTGACAGAAAAAAATCCAACATCATTGGTGGCGATAATGTTATGATTGCCTACTACTGTATATTATTACATCTTACAAGATGTCACAATTGCCTACTATTGTATATTATTACATCTTACAAGATGTCACAATTGCCTACTATTGTATATTATTACATCTTACAAGATGTCACAATATGTATCCTACAGACCCATCTGTCTCATTTGTTTCTTCTGAGTTGGATGCTTAAATTTTTGTGTAACCAGTTTTATTTGCGAAGCTTTTATATATTATATTGATTTACAGCCATAATGTTTTCACATGGCTAAAAAATGTTACACAAATCACAATATCCGTTCCATTTTAATACCACGTATGTCTGCCGCAGTTCTCTTAAAATAAACTATTTCAGCCTTGATCAAACCATCCTGTTTGTTGTAAATAAATTTATCCTCTCCCATAAATCCATGCAATATTGTCTCTCTTTAACTATACCGTTTTATGTACTAAAGAGTGCGCTATAAACGTCTTGCTTAATTGTATAAAACTTCTTCCCTAACAGTAGGAAGATAACCTTTTGCAAAGGTTTATTGATATTTTGTGATCATATCTTTCTTAACTAGATTACATGTTGGCGTTCCATAGGTATCACCTGGAGACGAAAAACAATTTGTTTTCACTATTTGTGTAGAGAATTAAGGATTCTACATTCCAAAACTGCCAAAGCGATATTAGCAATTCACATGAATATGTGTATTATTGCATGTATAAAACCGAATTAGAAAATTATGGATTATCAGGATTATCATATTTTCTTAGGAAGTTACATGCAAAATATAGGTACTAAGCGCATACGCTGAAATTAGAGACAGGTAGGCATAGCAAGATAGAAAGAAATAAAAGGTATTGTGATCTATGCCAGAAAAAATAATGTTTATTTGGTAGAAGATGAATTCCATTTTGTTTGTGCTTGTCAAGCTTATGACCATTTAGGAAAGAAATACTTCAGTGAAGTTTATTATCTCTATCCGCCTGTAGAGAAAGATGTATCCCTCATGAGTCATGGTAATATATTAATTATAAGAAATCTTTCTTACTATATCAATTCGGCTTTTCATCTTAGACAATCTTTGATAACTCAAACGAATGGTGAATAATATACTTAGAGGTAGTAACATCTTTATAAAATAATGCACCGATTATTGGAAACTATGTATGTATACTCATGAGAAACACCATATTTAACTTCTTTACATATATTATATTCACTGGAATTGTATTTTGAAATATTGGCTAGTGGCCTAAATTACTGAATAAAGTTTATTATTATTATTATTATTATTATTATTATTATTATTATTAAACTTAATCCGTAAGAGTACGAAGATAACCTTTAGCAAACGTATATTTGTATTTTGTGATCCTAGCTTAATCAACTAGATTAAGTGTAGGAGTTCCGTAGGTAACAGTTGCTAAAACCTTTCTTTGTAATACAACGACAGTATCAGTCGATACTTTTTCATCCAAATGTTACATGTAGAAATTATTTCCGTTCATGTGCAGGTTCTTGCCCGCTATTGTAGTTTGATGTCATCCGCGGGACACAGTTAAAATCCCCCACGTATTTATGGTCTAAATAATTTCACCCAGTTGACAACTATTATACTGCCGGTATAGATACCCTGGAAAATGCTTATGTTTATGCTGTAGCGGTATTGTATTATTGTAATGTTAAGAATACTGATGATTATGAACATAGACTGTTGCATTTTCTCAGTATGATTTACGTTTGTTTTCTCTTATCAATTTGTTTGGGATTTCGACTGCACTGTTGAAAACCAAGCGAGACAGCAGTGTGATTCACTTTTAACAAACGAAAGTAAGAGAATAAGACGCGAGAAACAGCTGTATTTATTCGTGGGGCTTCACGTGAAGATTTAAATTTTAATAATTTTCAAGCTTTGCGAAGCCACATTTTATGCGAAGGCAGGTTCACTCATTAGTTTCACTAACTGACATCTGATGGTCATTGTACATAAGTGGTTCATTTCCGATATTGTGGACGGTAGGTAACTTTTTGAGAATCTTGTCTTAGCAGAATCAGAAACGACGTTCGAGTTTCTTCCCTTTTACAATCAAGTATGTATTATTAGTATTTCTCAGCTGCCTAGCAAAGACGGAAAATGAAGCCGTTTTGTAATGTGATTCGGAATATTTCTTCTTCATTGAGGAAACGACTTGTCCGCTTGGACTAGTTCAACTAGAGTCACAAAAAACTCTAAGACTTCTACACACCGACTGTGAGTCTGGTAAAGGCATGTACAATTAATTGTTACAAAAATAGGTGTCGTCTTTTGCTGGATTTTTTCGTAGTCTCTCTTTTTATTAATACACTATGCATAACTATAAAGTTCATCAGCTCTATTTGTGCAAAATGACACATGAAAACATAATTCTATTTTAAAGGCGGTATACAGCATTGGTGAAAACTCGGCCAAATCGTGTCCCTGTTATGTATTCAGTGTGTTAGTTTCACAGTATAACGATTTTGTAAGATTTGCACGCAAACGAGAAAACCTGTAATACCTATACATATTTTATGTGGTCGGCTCAAGCATAAACCAAAATATAAAAATGGTGCGTGTATATGATCCAAGATTTTATTGAGAATGCCAATTAATCTGTCGCCCAATCAGCAACTTCACCAGATTTTGGGTAAGCCACATTTTGCAGCTTACACTCGTATATATATATATATATATATATATATATATATATATATATATATATATGGGTATATATATATATATATATATATATATATATATATATATATATATATATATATAGAGAGAGAGAGAGAGAGAGAGAGAGAGAGAGAGAGAGAGAGAGAGAGAGAGAGAGAGCTAGCTTTTCAACATGTTTAGGGATTTTAAATTACCTCCCTTGGATGAACTGAAACGTTGTCAACACGGAAAAGCTATATTACAAAGAAATGATTTCAACATGCAGCTTTTGAATGAAGATGTTTTTATTCTCAGTTTGCATTATTGTTGTACAAACGAAGGTCTGGTTATTATAAGCTAACGCTGATACCTAAACTCAACCATTTATAAGGATTTCAGCTTGTTATTAATAGGAAAATCATCCACCCAGACCACCCAGATGTTTACCCATGTATGTAGAAGATATTTAGCAGAAGTCAAACAATGACTTTTGGAGAATAAAAGAGTTTTCTCCTTGGAAATGTCATGCACCAGGCTTTAGCCTCGAGCAAGATGCAGTATCAACCCGTTTAGATCTTGATGATTTAAGTCTCTCTTCCAAATCGGATCAAACATGTGGATTCCAGAGTGATGATAAGCTAAACAAATTAGATTCTAATAAAGCCTAATTAGTTATGATCTCCCTCATTATCCAACCCTTCCAAAATCTTGAAGATTGCCTATATTCCAAGTTTGATCAGAAATATGACCTCCTTAGAGTAACAAGCAATTGTTGATGGAGAGACGAACAACGGACGAAACACCGCCAAAGATGGACGTAGGGCCTTATCACAAGCCCAGCTAAATATAGGGCTTCCAGACAAAAATTTAAAGATTTCATGTTTGGAAATCTATTTTATTAAACCTGTTGCAAATGTAAGAAAGTTACTGAAGGGTCTGTTACTATGTCTCCGTGGAACCATATTCACAATTACGACGCCCATTCCATGTTCTTACATGATGCCTCTTTATCATTGTTAACAGTTTAGTCCTTAAGGACTATTTGAAGGGACTGCTATTATGTCCTCGTTGAGTCATATTTAATTTCTGTTTGGAAACAATCGGATGTACAAGAATGTGAACAGACCAAACGAATGATATAGACAGACGTTTTTTTTTTTAAATATTTTTTTTATATTCCTTATATGACTTGGTAACAATGAGTATACTATCTAACAATGTTAGTAAAACATATGTCATGCATATCAACAAAGGCTGTATTTGAAAAATGCGTTTAGAGAAACCATACACTGGAATAAAAAGTAGATATGGTTGTTTAATATGTGGTACAAAAATAAAATGAAGGTATGAGTGGATTTTACGACTTTATTTATTTTCATTTATACAGGTTTATAAATACCAAAAGGACTACACAATTCACACATATCTGATACTAAATATATACATAACTCGGCTCATCCTGTTCCTTATTTGTAGTTCAGCATTGCATGGTCCTCTTTGTGCAATGATAATTGATCTATCAATCATCACCTGTAACATTATCATACATTATTATTTTTTTTCAAAAGTATATTATTATGTAACTAATGTTTTTTTAAGCTCGAGATCTTAACAATAATTACATCAATTTCATGACAATTGTGAATAAAAGTATAAATTCTACAACTAATAAGTACTTTTTAAAGATCCAGTTTCACAACCTGTTTTATAATTGAAGCAGAACTTATGTAAGTGAAAATGCAAATTACCTCCTATTTAAATTTCGACAGCTTTGCTTGTCACATGAAATTAACATCTTGTTTTCCATCAAATATATTATATACACTTTTCACATAAAACTCCGGGTAACAGATTTTGTAATCAGTACTTTTGTCACTGCAAAGTGTCTTTTTATTTTATGCTATTCAATGTTCTCCTTCGGCGATGTACCCATGGAACTAATCCGGGGCTAGCGTCTATTTATATTGCTTAGTATGGTATTGCGATTTCTCGAGAAAAACCATTTTCTTAAATTTTTATGAACTATTGGTTATCCCGCACCATGTTAGATAGTTTCCTTTTAATGGCATTGTATGGACCATTTTATGGACCTCGTCAGATCTACAAGTTTCAAACGGGAACCAGACAGTAGTCTGTTGTTGTTTTCTTCTAAAAAAAAAAAAACAAAAAAAAAAAAAAAAACAATAATGTTACTCTACATTCCTTTTCTCGGTAATTCGTATGCACCACCTGAATCTCATAACTACAACCTCGTGTAATGTGTCTGTCTATTTATTCATCTCTTTGTCCGTGGGACTAATGATATAGAAAGGAAATAATTGTGTATAAAAAATACTGGGCACAGTCAACAGAGTCCGTGCGACTGTTAACTGATCATCAACAGTAACTGATTATTCACGTTTGTCGATGCTTTTCTTGCCAATTACAAACTTGACCAGGATAATTATGTGGTACTCATTTATTTAGTGTAATCAATACCTAAAACATAACAACAGTGCGACTCGCGAGGAAGATTCCAGTCTAATCTGGGTCCGTAAAACTAAAGTGCGTTCTTCCGAATGAAGCGAAATTGTAGCCTCGATCTGAAATATACTTACAACCATTGCTGAAAAATATAAGCACTTATCCAGGTTAAAAAAAATGCATATCAGGTACAATTTAAATATCGTCTTTTGTCAAATGAAATATATAGTCTTGACATAAAAAGCTGCGATAATAGTTTAAAAAACAACATATGAATGCTTTCATGTGACTAAGCTAATACCGGATAGGTCTTGTTACCGTAGCTGGTGAATGAGGAGAAATGTCAAAGTTGTTTTCATCTGCTGATGATCTGGATAAATAAATAAATGTTAACTATTAACAAAAGAAAGAATACTTGCCAGTAGTTCAACATTTCTATAATATAATATCATGTCTTCACAGAAACACAGGTAATATAGAACTGTCATGAATTTTGTTTTTCTTTTTAATTACTTTGGTGGCGTATATCATACAAAAGTCTATGAACCAATAAATTCATTATTATAATTTTGTTATAGATTGACTCTTGTTTTAAATAAATGTATCCATGTCATATAATTTAAAGCGTTTAGCTGACGATTACTGGAGTCGAACCCAAACAGTTGGAAAGGAAGCTATTAACTAAAGTCAAAACAGAGTTAATGCAATTAAAGTACCTTCGACTGACAGTCATGAATTTAATCCAGACTTAAAAAAACAAATGACGAACGTGTCATATCTTTAAATGGAATACGTCTGTGTAACATTTCTTTGAGATTAAGACATTGGGCCACGGCAAGGAAATAAGGAGCCCTTCCAGTAGCCCAGCACTAGCAAGAACAAAAAGTATCCATCGAGTAGCCCAACATTGGCAAGAACATAAAGCACCATCCGGTAGCCCAGCACTGGCAAGAACATAAGTACCCATCCAGTAGCCCAGCACTGGCAAGAACATAAAGCATCATCCAGTAGACCAGCACTGTCAAGAACATAAAGTACCCATCCAGTAGCCCAGCACTGGCAAGAACATAAAGTACCAATCCAGTAGCCCAGCAATGTAACATAAAGGTAGCCCAGCACTGTAAAGATAATAAAGCATCATCCAGTCGCCCAGCACTGTCAAGAACATAAAGCACCATCTGGTAGCCTAGCACTGGCAAGAATATAAAGCACCCATCCAGTAGCCCAGCGAAAAGACATGACTTAATCATACCAAGGAAGAAGGAACATAAGGAACATATCTGGAGAGCATTATGTGACTAAAAGAAAAAGAAGATATCAATAAGAAAGGCAGCAAAAGAACATTATTATTATTATTATTATTATTATTATTATTATTATCATTATTATTATTATTGTTATTATTCGAGCTTTTGCACAGAAGACTTTCAGGCGAAGTTGAAACAGACAAGACAAAAGGACGTTTACCTATTTTCATACGGCAGAAGAAATGAGTTAACTGATTGGATTAGTAAAATGGCTGTGAGGGAAATGGGTTTTCGGCCTAGTGAGATTCTTAATTTTGTTCAAAAACTAGCGATAACAGACAAACTTTCAACTCCATTCAAAAATGATCTTCCCGGCTATGATTGATATCAAGCATTCGTGTTTAGAAACCGTGACATTGTGAAGACTAAACAAGAAACACCCTTTGAATTACCCAGGGCCAAATTAGACAAAGCGGTAAATTACAATTTTTATTCAAACATTAGAAATTTTCTTTTATCAAAAGAACTCATTGACAAGCCCAACCGAATTTGGAATGCCAATGAGACTGGCTTTAGTATGGGAAGAAATAAGTGTAACGTCATTGGACCAGCTCAAAGTACTACGACGCATGTACTCCACGTAACTGGTGAAAACAGAATAACTATTCTGCTCTGTGGTCGTGGTTCAGGGTAGATGATGAATACATTCTTTGTTTACCCGAAGCCAAAACCTATGGGTTATGATTCCTAGGAAGAACACATTAGAAAATGTTATTGATTGCGCCAATCAGTAATGGATGCGGTCAGGTTTAATTCTGTTTATCGATCACTTTGATAGGTATGCTGGATCTGAGCGCCGTGTTCTCCTCTTAATTCGTAATGTCAGTAGTCATGTTGATAGTTCTGTCGTTGAAAAGATCAACGCTAAAGGAATCGAAATGTACCGGATCATTCCTAAAGTCACTCATCTTACTGTCAAACAATCTTTGGATAAAGGGGTATTTGGACCGGTAAATACTAAATGGCACCTGGCTCTAATGACATATATAATAGAAATTCCTGAACAAAATATTGGAAAGGATATATTTGCTGTGAAGGTCAATAAAGCATTTCTTGTATTCTGCAAACCATTAACAGTCATTAACAGTTTCCAGTCTTCGGGAATAAATCCCGTGGTTAGTTTCGTTACTACCAGTGACATTCTGAACCAGAGTTGATACTCTGAAAAAGTGAACTGGGAGACATAGAATCCAGCAAACAGGAAAACGCAGACTGAAGCTAAACATTCAGAAAGAAAGACTGTGGGCCCCTAGAAGCATTTGAAAGTTTCTTAACAAGCTCTATAAGACAAAAATAAAAGGAGAAGAATAAAAAGCGTTATGATATTGAAGGGGAATCTCCATGCATTGATACCTAGAAAGCTTCATACTAAACAAGAATCAGAGAAAAGAGAGGGGATGAACTGTAAATGTATAATACATTTGTACAGGATCAGGTCTGGATATGATGGCAACAGGTCTGGATATGATGGCAACAAGTCTGGATATGATGGCAACAGGTCTGGATATGTTGGCAACAGGTCTGGATATGTTGGCAACAGCGACATGTACCCTACACATGGAGATTATTATCAGTGCTTGCTCAAGCTAGTGAATCTGCTGTCCAAGACAGCGGAGCACTTCATTCTTCAGCAAATTGTTGCAATCCATTAGGTTCCCAAAGGTCTCAAAGACAGATAAACCAAACGGGAGGAGATCACTGGATTCACACTAGATGACATTACCTCTCCGAAATGTATTCGCTGTATAAATTTAAAACAGTTAGACTAAATAAGTTCCTTCGCAGAAAAAGACAAAAAGGCGAAACAGTTGTTCTTGAAAAATAAGTAGGTCACAGACGGTAGTTTAAATGGTAATGTAAGTGAACATGTGAAAATACAGATTAAAACTTCTAAAAAAAGATAAGTCACTACTAAAGAAACAAATAAAAGCGCCGAGTCCTAGTAGAAAGGAAAAAAAGAACACGGATAGCAGCACATTATGTGCAGGTTGTTTAATGGGATTGGAAGAAGCTGTTAATATTGGACAAAGAAGTTTATGGGTACCGTCTGATGTTTGTTATGTATAGATGCATGCTGATTGTATCGCAGAACCAATAATTTAAATCGATTAAATCCAGTGACCCGAATGTCAGACCAGCATGATTCTGTAAAATACACATATGCATCTTTCATATCTTTCTTGTATAGATTAGCTTATATTAAGCATCATTTAAATAAAATTGTTTTAATTGATTTTGGCTTTATGTCGTTTTCAGCACTTGATAAACACTAAACGGCAGCCAGTATTATTGGTGGCAGAAAGTCCTGTTTGAACCATCAACACAACAAAAGCTACTGGCAAGCTTTCTGGCATGCTCATAAGAAAAAGGATCCAAGACTCGAACTAGAGCTATAGATAATCTTTATAATTTTAGTAAAGCAATGATGTTATACATAACGTCAGTGCAAAAAGATTTGCATTGTACATGTCTGATTTTAGTGAAGTGTAACTAAAACGTGCTGCTTTCTGAATCCTAAGTTGTGAGTTTAATTCCTGTCAGATGAACTCGTATCCCAGTTTCATACGCATCATTCATCAGTACCATCACCGGTTTAATCATCAGTACCATCACCGGTTTAATCATCAGTACCATCACCGGTTTAATCATCAGGACCATCACCGGTTTAATCATCAGTACCATCACCGGTTTAATCATCAGTACCATCACCGGTTTAATCATCAGTACCATCACCGGTTTAATCATCAGTACCATCACCGGCTTAAATGACTGAAATACTGTTAATAGGCAGCAAAACCACAAACCAGCGATTCATAAATTATATTTATGTTACATTTGATTCTCAATGTATATCAGCTCCATTCCCTCTCTTTTTCAGTAAGAATGAGAGAAGATACAAGAGGTCCATGCTCCGGATGGCAAGGAAGTCATCTGATAATTGCAATCTTTTAGTGTTTCAGTCAGCTTCAGAACTCGGTTATCAAAGGGTATGATATATACATACTCCGTCCAGCAGTATAAAAATATACCTTAAGTATTTGCTTACCGAAACCTTTTACCTAAACATACATTCTTTGATGGCACACGAGAAGCGTTTATTAACTGTAAAAGATATTGCCGGTTTGCCCACTGGTCAAGTTCTAAGATCATTAGAGAGCATTTTCTGTTCTATTTTAGACGCAGGGGTAGCCTATATGTTGAAGCAGCAGGCTAACCACTGCCTTGTTCACTATGGCCAGCATATACGTTGAAGCAACAGGCTAACCACTGCCTAGTTCACCATGACCAGCAACTCCTGAAGAGGGGAAGGTGTAAGTAGTACATGCAAACTACACAATATACTACTCAAATATTCAGTTGACAATTGAAAGTCGTAAGGATCTAATGAATGTCCTCAGCGAGGGGACCTCAGTGAAACTAGTCTATTGAATATCCTCAGTGAGGGGCCTCAATGAAACTAGTCATTTATGTGTTGTCTTTCTGTAAACAGTTGCAGCAGCTCTAGCAGTTCACATAACGTTGTGATATTCTTAAACTTTAGAAATATATGTTTTTCAGCTATGACAAGGACATCCTTGACTACGGGAAAATTAATTTTTATCAGAGACACATATTTATTAGTACCATTTATACAATAACATCGTTATTCTATTATAAAAGGACTAAACCTTGCATATAGACTATCTGCCTCAAAATATGATGGTTTCTAAAGTCTATGAAATGCCTGCTTTGCATTTCTTTTCTTTTTTTTTTAGTTTTGTTTTGTTTCCTGTTCATTGTTATGTCTTCTTTTGTTTTGAACGAATTGATAAGTACTAAGAATTCATCTTTATATATATATGAAGGTTTTGTCATTATTTTGCTGTACTTCCAATCTTGGTTGAAAATGAGGCGAGAAAGAACCAACATTTTCGATTTTGTATGGTGCCATGCAGCCAATTTCGTGCTGGTGTGCCATAAAACACAAGCCACCAATCACTTTAGTCAATATTAATTATTTTGACTGGGGTCACATGTGTACACCTTGACCTGTACTCACCTGACCCTGTACTGTCAGGTACGATCCCATATTCTCTCTGAATTGAGTCGATATGGCGCTCATAACAATTATATTAAGTGAACAGTTTTACACCAAAGCTAATAGATCATTTTCATTAAAATCGGATATAGCGTGTTCAAAACATTTCATAAATAAGCAGGTAACACTAATGATACACAAAGTGATCCGTTACTGTGGCACGCACTGTAGGAATTAGTAGCCCAACTTGTCTAGAAACGGTGTAGGACACTGAGAGGGCATCCGATGACCTGCAGCCAACCAACTACCTCTGGGGACAAGGCGTCTGGCATTATTTATCCATGACAAAGTATTAGTTTCTATTGACAATCGTTTTCTTGCAAAGGTTGTTCTTCTCTTTTAGGCCCCTCGATCCCGAATAGTATTGCATAGTAAGTATCATGTAGAAATAATGGCTATTTGACAGGCCAGATTGTGTTGACCAGTCAGTCATGATTACACGCATGTGTATATGGTCAAACGACACAAACCTTTGACCTCAGTAGAAATAAATCATAATCCATATGGTCTGTAGCAGGACTAACAAGTGTATATATATATATATATATATATATATATATATATATATATATATATATATATATATATATATATATATATATATATATATATATATATATATATATATATATTACCTGAAAGATCTATTGTGTAGATAAGGGAGGTGGCTGCTTAGGAAACTGAAACTAAACGCAAGAAAATAACAGTTGGGAAAATAAGATACAGGCTAGAGAATAACGTGGTAGTTTTGATGAAGAGAGATTACCGTTCTGCCTTCTGAGTGCAACCAGATAAATTTACTTAAAAAATACAATTTAAAATTCTGTGCGTGTCAGTAGTTACGCTACAAGTGGGTATTAAAGATATTTTTGGGGAAAACTTGTCAGTGTCGTTTCATCAGAATGAATTTTGTACATATCTACTTATTCAAGCACACACACATACGTCTATTGGGACCATATGGCGTCATTTTATAAAATCGATGTGAAAATGTTCATTTGAAATAACCAAGTTTGTTTTCTTTAGTTGGTTAATGATATGGCTGCATTGTGTCTCTTTTCCTTTTAATGGTTCATTTATTCTATTTGGTATAACCGTGCAATACTGGGCAAACCAATACACTCCAATGGTCTTGAACGACATTGGGCAAAACAATATAACCTAATGGACTCGTACTATTGTGAGCAAAGCAATATACTTCAATGGTCTCACAAGATATAATGTTCGTATGTTGATGTGCCTTTAAACATAAAATGAAATAAACAAACAAATCAAAAATTGCTGTACCTACATAACATAGTACCCACACAACATAGTACGTACATAACATAGTACCTACATAACATAGTACCTACATAACATAGTACCCACACAACATAGTACCTACATAACATAGTACCTACATAACATAGTACCCACACAACATAGTACCCACACAACATAGTACCTACATAACATAGTACCTACATAACATAGTACCTACACAACATAGTACCTACATAACATAGCACCCACACAACATAGTACCTACATAACATAGCACCCACACAACATAGTACCTACATAACATAGTACCTACATAACATAGTACCCACATAACATAGTACCTACATAACATAGCACCCACACAACATAGTACCTACATAACATAGTACCTACATAACATAGTACCTACATAACATAGTACCCACACAACATAGTACCCACATAACATAGTACCTACATAACATAGTACCTACATAACATAGTACCTACACAACATAGTACCTACATAACATAGTACCCACACAACATAGTACCTACATAACATAGTACCCACACAACATAGTACCTAAAGCTTAAGTGCTCAAGTTCAAGACATTTCATACAGGGAGATCATTACAAACGAAATGAAACAACAAGTGAAATACCGATACCGGCACTTGTGATCAAGCCTGGAACATCAAGTGCATAAAGTCAGTGATTTACCACCGCCTCAGATTTTGTGCTACAAGATAGTTTCGATGTGATGAGACTTCGGATCAAAATGATGCAATCAAGACCGTTCACCAACTGAAAGGTATTCATATATGTACAGCAAGAGGCACAGATGAGTGCGAATAACAAGATTACACATATGGAACAAAACCTCATCAGCGAAGCTATTTACACTATCACAACGAGAACAACAACAACGCAGTAATAATAATAATAATAATAATAATAATAATAATAATAATAATAATAAATAAAATAAAACAGGATACAGCAAATTTTTCTCTGCACCATAACTTCGCCATTCCGTTGTAAAATATTACATAGTGTGTTATTTTTGTGCTGATATCCGACTGATATTATTATTATTATTATTATTAGTAGTAGTAGTAGTAGTAGTAGTAGTAGTAGTAATGTAGTAGTATCGTTTTCTTTTGATTGTTTAGACATTTTGTTGCAAACAATGCAGTGGAGATCGACAAAGTTCCTACAATTTATAATTGTCTTTCCCATAAAAAATACCTTCTAGATAGTAGAAACAAAGAAAGAAAACAATGAAAGATTAATGGTGTACAAGAGTAAATGCACACATATACAAATTGTGATGAAAGTATAAAAAAGAATGACGGAAGAAGATGGATGGAGAGTTGGTACAAGGAAATTGTATTATTATTATTATTATTATTATTATTATTATTATCATCATTATCATCCTTCTCCTTCTTCTTCTTCTTGATAATAATAATAATAATAATAATAATAATAATAATAATAATAATAATAATAATAATAATTATTATTATTATTATTATTATTATTATTATTATTATTATTATTATTATTATTATTATTATTATTAATCTGCACATTATTGTTGCTGCCACAATTTTAGTAGTAATTACTTTTACAATGACTATGATAAAACTGATCACGCACATACATATATACATACATACATACATACATACATATGCACTTATATTTCGTGTAAATTCTCCTTCCTGTTCTCCTGTCTCAAACCAGATTATGTATGAGCGCATTCATCATTTAAAAAAAATAAAATGATTTAAATAATGATATTCATTGTTTGGTGACAATGAAATTAAGATCGCAGTATATTCAATTAGAATTACCATACGAAGTAAAACAAATAGTAACACGAACAAACAGGATTTGCTAGTTGAGTCTTTCAGTTTAGTTTAAATGTGCGTGGGCGCGATGTGTGTGTGTGTGTGTGTGTGTGTGTGTGTGTGTGTGAGAGAGAGAGAGAGAGAGAGAGAGAGAGAGAGAGAGAGAGAGAGAGAGATGGCGAAAGACATGGAAAGGAAAATATAAACAACGTTCTCTTCCATTATTTTTGTATAGTAGTTGCAAGCTGTAGTAAAACAATTACGTTCAAGAACAATTAGCATCACGGCAGATTCTGTAAAATAAAATAACTGTAAAGACGTATATAGCTGTTGAAAATTTTATACAGTATGTACATTTCTAGCATAGGTAAGTAAGCAAAAACACCAACGCAAGCACCTTTCCATCAATCAAAACCGAACCTGTCCTGTATGACAGCTTTAAACTTACAGCCTCAGGCGCTTAGTCAGATTGGAGCGAGGAGCTTATTAGGTGCTAAGAAAGATTTGCTAGACAGAACAAAGGCCGAGGGCGCTTAGCTTCCCATAATTCATCGGTCCTGTCCTTGCCCATTTTGTTGACGCTACCGTCATGTGACGGGAAACTTTACGACATTTCACCACTTTCGGGATAGCAGGAGCTATACAATACACTGAAAGTTTTCTTTTAGTCTCTTTGAATAATCGAAACAGTGTGTATTTTTAAACGGATTTTCATGACTGTTCAACCTATGTACTTTTTCTCAAGGATTTTCTTGTAGTTTGTTTTTCAAGAATTACTGCTCAAGATTTTTGTATATAATCAAGGATTTACTAGCAGTTCTACCATAACGTAAGTAAAGATTTCTAAAACTGGTGATGGTTATATATATATATATATATATATATATATA